>JAQMYJ010000013.1:14743438-14755547 GCA_030014305.1 Clarias laeviceps | reverse complement strand
TATATATATTAATAATCTGTACAGACATCCACAGGGAATGAGACAGAGTTGGCATATTTCCAGACTCATTACCCAAAATAAGCAACAATGCAGCTGCATCATTTCGTTATTGTGTCTGGACTCAGACAAGAAAAAAAAAACTTTTAGTTCCAAGCTGAGAGAAATGTACAGCAATCAATATTAAGAATAAAATGGAAATACTGACTCATCAAAGCTAAGTTTCCAAACTATATCCTAGCATGAACTTAACTACATTCTGAACTTCTAACTTCTTATTTAAAAACAACAACAACAAAAACCTTTAGGAAGAAGGATGTAAACAATTATAGAAAAAAGTGTGAGAAAATGTCGAGCCACCATTTTTGAAGGATTGGCATAAAAAAGTCAGTAATATTTCATTCACCCACCTTTAGCTTTGATTATGGTTGAAAATTAAACAAAACCTCATGCTCTTCAAACCACTTCTTGACGATGTGAGTCCTAGATTATGGGTAAGGGAAGAAAAGCTCTATAGATGTTATGACCAGGTCATTCAGTACATTTACATGTAGGCTGTCAGCTGACTTCATTTTATTGTCACATAATGCTGCTGAGCCTAGACCTGACCACCTGACTAACCCCTGACTGATGGGTGCATTGCTTTATGCGCTTGCCTTCTTATCCTGATACACCCTTTGCTCTGGAATAAGGTCAATCTGAACTCATCAGACCACATGACCATTGCAACAAAGTCCAGTCTTCATGTTCCTATCAAACTGAAACCTTTAGTCCCAATCCTGTGAGTTTTTATTTGTACTAGTAAAGCTGTGATTTTAACTGGTCACTTTTCTTTTTCAAAGAAAGTTTATGTGATCTCTGATCACAGTCATTCATGTTTTTTATCCCCCTGATCACATTTCTTCCATGAAGTTGACTGTTCAGCATTATCCATCCAGGTTTAAATAATGCATTGGACAGTTCTTAACTCAATTCCAGTAATTTTATCATTCTCCTTCATCATTCATCATTTCATCATTTCATCATTCTCCTTCATCATTCTCTTCAGAATGTACAATTTTCTGAAAATAATCAGCTTTGGGGTGTAATAGTAGCTCTGCTTGATCACACACACTATTTTGTTGTATACTAACCTATAACAGAATGCCATATTTTATTCCTTACTAAACACACAAACATTTGGCCAGTTATGGGCTGAAATGTACTACAACAGGAATCAGACCAAGGTAAAATATGTTTAGAATTCAAACAAAGTAACAATAGTTGAACATTTTGCTCTCTTAAGTATACAATGAGTCAAACTTTAGTCATAATAATGGATATAATTTTGTCATTGAAACATAAAATTATATTCATTAAAACCACCTATGATCCATTTTTCCCCTCAAAGCTAATACACTATTTTTATCCGATTAAAAGGTCCCAGAAGACATCATAAATTTGAGCTTGGCGAAATTTGTGTGTGAATGTGTGTGCGTCGGGTTGATAGGGTCAGTGAGGCGAGTTGCTGTCTTCTTTTTAATGCCAGGTAATTAAGTTAAACCTGCCCTATTCCAAGGTCTTCAATGCGATAGGGAACAATCTGCTGTCTGTGCACTACCCTCCTGTCCTTCCGAGGTCACTCTGTATCCACTGACTTGGAGCTCTGCCCTACCACTTGGTACATTTTCATCAAGTGCTCTTCAGCAAGCACGGTACACAGCCCTTGTACAGAATTACTCTCTTCAGAAGCCATTGCAGTCATTGTAACTTTGAGGATGTTTTTCAATTACAGACCCTTGTTGTTTACTTTTGAAATACATTTAGGACGCCCTAACCTCTTGAGATTGAGAGGCATGTGTAAAGTGATTTTACAGGGGTATGTCAAGCTGATTAACACAATAGATAAAGAAAAGAGGTAAACTGTGTATATCTAGGTCTTCATTAACCCTTCCTACAATATCTTAAATATTACATTGTTGTTATCTGTGAGATTATTTCTCTGAAAAGAAACTAACATACACACTGTTAGTGTGTTGATTTACCATGGTATGTATAATGTAAGTGTTCGAAGTGTGTGTGCACTCCCTGACTGTAGAAGGTGTTCATATTGTTCGTGCAGATTGTCAAACATATCCCAGAACAAAGGTTGCTGCAGACTCCTGCAAAAGGAGACAATTTGCTCGTGTAATACAGGAACAGTTCTTGGCGGATCTTTACAATTGAACACACTCTCCTTTAACATTTTCCACAAGTAGGCATCAGGTGGTGTAAGATTGGGGGAATGGGAAGGAATTGTTCTGCCACCTCTTTCAAACTCTGTCCCCAGTCATGACTACTTGACTCCATTGAGAAACCCATTTCCAACAACAACTATTCAACATAACTTCCTTGTCACTACAGGGAACATGTGCAACTGGAGCTATGCCCAACTGACCAATCCACATGTCTATTTCAGCCACAAATCTTGCAGATCATATAATCAAATTTGGCAACAAATACAGACAAACATACAATTATGAATGCTTTACTCTAAAATGACTTACAATTGATTGAGGATACAATTAAGCCATTTAGGTGCTTGCAAAAGGTCCAGCTGTTGAAGCTTGACAATGCTGGTATTCACAAACTTGTGATCCATAACTTTATACCCAGTCAACACTTTGCTAGGTGGAGGCAAATATGAGATCACCAAAGGTCCATGTTAAAATGAAAGCTCAAGGTTGGGATTAGTGGAACAACTGAGGCTACAACTGAATGAAAAGATGATGAAGGGTTCAGGATAAAGTTTATCTTGAGAAAGAAAGGGAGAGGTTAAGCTGATTTCTGGAGCAGCTTGGATGAGCAATACGATAATTGGGATACAGAATCAGCAGGACATTGTGGAAAAGGGAAGAGGTTTAAGTAGAATGAATCGAATAGCTACGCAATGCAAAAACTGAATGGCTACCCAATGGGATACATAAAAATAATACACCATCATTTGCTGTCTACCAAACCATAGGTGGTACAGCTAAGCCAGTGGGAGTGTTTGATCCTTAAACACACTTTTTTATATGGACATACAACACACAGTACACAGTACTTTATCGTGATTTGGTGGGAAGGTATTTTGCTCGAAATGATAACTTTGCTAAGGGGTTTTAAAAAAAAAAGGATGACTGCAAAAAAATAAATAAATGAAGAAGGAAGTAGTAGATAGAGGGACCAGTAAAGAATGATACCGGTAGATAAAGCAGGAGGATAGACGAAGCACACGAAAGAGGTCAAAACCAAAGCAGACCCTGTGGCTTCAGCACTACATGAATAGATGTAGCAGAAACTCCACCCCAAGATCTTGGCAGCTCTCTGAAGAACTCTTGGATGACAACATTTGACAACACCCAAGGCAGAAATCGTACCCTCATCCACAGAGGTGCAAGGCCACAGTGTTAACCACTACACCGTACCACCTGTTATTATCTTCATAACACTTACAAATTATTAATGGATTTGAAGATTTCATTAGTAGAATTAATTACCATTTTAGCATTAATTGACAATAGCTTCCCCACCACAATATAATAACCTGCCCACTTCAATCTAAAAGTGCTGTCTAAGCCCCTGCAAAGAGAAGCTCTTTGCTCGTCCCTGCTCTCATTTACCCTTTAACGAGAGCTTTTTACCCTCTTACCTTCAAGCACATTAACTTTTATGGGCTCTAATGACATAGCGGCAAAGGCTCTTGGATTAGTGCTCATCCATAAACTGTGACTACAACCATACATCTAATGGCGTTGTTACGAGAACAACTGAGGAATTTCCTTTGTGTGTTTGGGATATTAGATGCTCATTATCGGCCGTTACGATGCTCTTACTGGAATAAATATCTGGTTAGTTTCAATACATAAAAATAAAATGACAGCACTTTCTTTGTGCCTGATATATTGTGCGTCTTCGTCTTTGAGTATCTCAGTTAAAAAGATTATACATTTCGGAATCTTTTGTCTACATCTGCATTTTGGATCTTTAAACTGTCCTTGTGTTGCAGATAAATGCAATTCTCCACACATAATCTTATGCAAATGAACATTTTGTACCCACTTTCACTAACGATTCCTAAATATAACGTTTACAAGCTTTAGGCCATCTCACACATCATCAACAAATATAGGCTTTGGACTGTGCTTTAAAAGCAGAATACAACATCAGGACCATGTTGCTGTCCTCTTTTTATCAGCGTCTTCCTTCACAATGTTAGCTGAGCTGTAATTCTCTAGACCATTTTAAGCACAGTTCCAATAATTTATTCACTTGAGTCAAGTTTGTTAGATGTCCCCTTGGGAGGGCCAAGGGACGGATGCAGCATCCATGTTAGACTTCAGGAACATGACCTATCCTGAAAGCATTGTGAATGAATGCAAATATCTTTTCCAACCATCAGAATCTTTGAGCAAATATGTTCATTAAAGGAAACAGGAGCAATAAAATATGAGGCAAACTTCCTCAGTCAAATAAATGTGAAATTCTTCACCTAGACAAGTATTCATAGAGAATGCAAACAAATTCCTATGAAATGCAATTGTCTATGCAAGTTATCTCTCGTGCAACATACAGTAGGTGTTGTGCAATTTTGACTCCTGAGGGGAAAATCGACGAGGTGTGCATCAACACTACAGAAACGAGGGGCAGGAGAAAACATCTGCTTTCATAATCAGTTGTATGTTAATTTATGTTAATCCAAATCTCCTGGAAGTAGCTGTCATTTCAGTATGTGTGGTGCATGTGCTGGAACGAATTCGATCGTTTCCAAAAACATCTGCATGTCACCTCATTACCATGTTTTTCACAGTTGTCGAATAAGTCATGAAAACTTCCTATGGTATATACACAAACAAAAAAAACTAACAAACTAACAAGCAAATAAATATATAAAAACCTTCATCAAGAACAGCAAGTAAAAGCAGCAATGCTTAGGAATCCAGCATTTTCTGAATGTCCTTTCAACATAGAAGCATGTTTGGGCCTTTGCATTCATATTTGAAATCGTCACAGCTCATCTCTTCTCACACACACACACACACACACACACACACACACACACACACACACACACACACACACACACACACACACACACAAACATACACCTTTATGTGTCAGAATTGTAAATAACTGAAATCCCTATTGATGGATTTCACAGACTGATAGTGTGTCAGTCTGTGAGTGTGTTTAAGAGAAGGAAATATAAAGATTCCAGGGTCTCTGGATGGATGCCAGAGCTGGAACTACAAGAATACTGTGTTTCCAAAAACCGTTTAGTTTTATTCTGGAAAAATTACTGACCTGATAAAAGTGTTAACAATAAAATTAAAAACATACTGTATTGTACAGTTAGGCTAGACAAACTTTATCAGGTGGAGCCAGAGGCGGAAGGTACAATAAATAAGTAAATTTACTTTGCTATCGGATTTAAGTAGATATTTCACAAATCTATAGTTTTATCATTACTGTTAACTTGTATTTAATTACATCCTACAGCAAACATCTGTACTACGTGTATGTACAGTACTTCACTACATTTCTAAATGCTGTTACATAACTACAACTTTGTGTAGTATTTGGAGTAGGAAAATCGGCACCTACTGACTATGTATATAAATAAAAGGATTTGTCTGTACATTAGTTAGAAGTTGCTCTTTCAATGATGTCTTTATGTCTTGTCCCAAAAACAAGTAAAACATTTATGTCTGTATGTCTGTCCAGTCATGAAAAACTGGCTAAACAGAATTTAATAAAACTTTACCTGTTAAATCTGGGCCATAAATGAAATCTAAATGTTGAGTAGAATGGACGTTAGGAGCAGTTATGTGCCAGATTATGACCCACCAGCCAATGCTTTTTTGGATGGATATAGTGCTTTTTCTTTCGAGGTAGGTGTGGCTACACGCATCACTCAACAGATCAAATAAATGTGATAGTTTACCATAAATACAAAGAGTATGTGGAAGACACCGAAACTACCATAATGCACCTATAAGGCACACAAATCCTCACAATATATAAACGAATATGCGACACAACATAGATTACTCCAAACAAAAGGCACGTATGCTATGAAAACTGATGAAAACAAAGGTGAATGGACAGATCAATGTATGTTTATTCTTTCTGTGAGATGTTTAAAACCAGTTTGTCTCATATGTTCTAAAACCTAATAACAAGCAGTCATGTGGAACGCCACTATGAGATAAAACACGGGTTGTTAGAGTAAACATATTCACAGCAGTCTGAGGTGAAGGTCAGTTAAAATGTTGAGTAAAAGTGATTTAGGTGCCGGATTTAATAATGTACTTTAAACAGGGAGTGTATTTGGCTGACAACAAAATAAGTACAAGGTGTAAGATATTCAACCTAAAAAAATAATATTTGTTTAGTATTAATACATTAGGCAGAGAAATCTGTTGTACAGACAGACATGTATGTGGGCTTCAACCTGAAATAATAATATCACTGATTACATTAAAGCTGATCAGCTTATTTTTAGCCTCAACTTTTTAACTATTTCTACTCCTACTCTTTACCCGTCAACGCCAGGTCCTAATGCTAGTTATGCTTAAGTGTGTGATTTGCCTTCCCTCCTTTAAAAGCAGGTGTTTGAAATCAGAAGTGGAAATGGTTGCAGATAGGGACGGAAAAGCATGTTTACAGTCGGGAAACACACACACACACAAACAGAGAGAGAGAGAGAGAGAGAGAGTTTTTCTTTAATTATGACTTAAAGGCAACAGTGAGCTAATACAAACTCAGGACTTTTGATAATTAAGTAAATTTGAAAGGAAGCACTTTTGTACTTTTACTCAAGCAGAAATGTACTTACTGCCCTCTGCAGACATGAAGGCACACACATGCATGCACACAAACACACACATTTGAAGGAAAGAGCTTTTGCCCTTTTACTCAAATACATATGTAAATATAAAATCCCTGGGATATCTCTACTTTTACTACAGGAATTGTATTCTCTGCCCACCACTGGGCGGAGCAACATATGTCATCTTATAATATCAAAAAGTTTCAATATTAAAATAACAAAATATTGAAAGTTAAAACAAACAAACAAACCAAAACAAAAGATTATGCATTCAACTGTGTCAGAAGCTAAACTGGCCGTGCACTCACGGTGGGAGGGATATTAAACTCTCGTCTTCTGTCAATCACAGGAACACTAGCCAATCCAGGCATCTGTGAGCTGCTCAGGTATGCAGATGAGGGAAGAAAGCACTTTCCTTTGTGTGTGTGATAAAATGTCCTGTGATGCATCAGGGGAAAAACATGTAATAGTAGTTACATATTAAAAACTCTGTAGTGCTTTCGACAGCTTTTAAACAACAGACTTATTACTTTTTTATGAGACCCAAGAAAATTTACAACAAGGGAACAAAAACCCCATCTCGACTAAAGGCACCAGGGGAACAAATTATTACCCTAAAATAAAGGAACAGAGTAGGAGGGAAGAAATAATTATACAAGAATCACATATAATGAAGAACGGTAAAGAACTGTACCATTTTATCCACTGGTCATTTTAAAAAAAGTCCTCCTTGCCAGTTGCACACTCTGTCTCGGGAGAAAAAAATTAAAAATAAATTTAAACCACAATCCTGAATCGGGATGGAATTATTATTAACCATTTCCTTAAATCCAGCCATTCCATACTGAAAAAACATCTATAAGAGAAGCTAAAGCTTCTCTCTCTCTCTCTCTCTCTCTCTCTCCCACTCTCTCTCTCACTCTGTTTGTGTGTGGTGCTTCCTTTAAAAGCATTTATTCTGACTCACTGCCATTATTTTTCTTCCTTGTCGAAGGACATGATGCAGGATTGGCATGTGTATTATAAACTAACAGCTCACATCCTGTAGATGGAGCTGAACCCACTGAACCTCTTTTACACAATTAATGCACTTGTGGCGATGAGAGTTCAGCACCCTATGAGCATGTGTACAGACACACACACACACACACATCCACACACATGATGCAACTGTACAAACATGTGTAATTTTGTATACATGTATGATGTAATCACATCCTTTATCCCTCCAGCTTTGGCCTCATCCCTCCATCCTTCCTCTGCAGAGTTGGGTGTGTCCACCTTGCTGCTGAGGCTGACACTAAGAGAGAGAGAGGAGAGGAGAGTTCTGCTGGAACCTTTACTGCCCTCTGCAGACATGAAGGCACACACATGCTCACACACAATTAAGTGTACATGCATGCATCTCCTTTTTGAATGTGTGTGTGTGTGTGTGTGTGTGTGTGTGTGTGTCCTTGAGCAGACTACACCTTGGCAGCCCTCAGTTAATCGAGTTCTATAGAACGCAACTAAAAGCGCAATAAATCAGGATGTGGTGTGGCCACACACACACACACACACACACACACACTAAATCTAAATCATCACACCCGTTCACTAGGTCCACCTTATGACACATCTGCTGCATTAGCTTAATTAGACTTCCTTCAGCACTCACGCATGAAGAACACTACCGAAAAAGAAAAAGAATGAGCGAGAGAGAGAAACTCCATCATTCTTTAGTTATATCAGACTACAACACTCTGAGGCTTGTAGTGATGACAGCATGCACCAATGCACCACAAAGAGAAGCATATGAATCAGTGCTGTAGTATTCACCATACAAAAGTTGATTCGTTTCCTGTAATAGCAAGTATTTTTATTCCTCTTATACCACAGGTGCTTCCTAAAAGAAACCTCTACTACATCCTATGACATTTCACTTTCCTTCCTTTCTTCGTTCCTCTTTTACTTTCCCATCCTCCTCCAAACCTCATTCTGAACAGTTACCTCTTTTTCATCCATCCATCCATCCATCCATCCATCCATCCATCCAAGGATACAGTTGACCTTCCTTCCTTCCTTCCTTCCTTCGTCCTTCCTTCATTTCTTACTGTCTTCCCTATCCTCCTCCAAACTACATTCTGAACATTTACCAATTTTCCTTGCATTGATCCATCCATTGATCCATCTATCTATCCATGTATCCGTCCATCTGTTCTTCCTTCCTGGCTACCTACTATGGATAACTCTTAATTGTTTCCATTCCTTTCAAACTTTATCATCAGAGGTCACATTTCCTTCTCTCCTCGAATTGACAATTGGGCAAAACGCTAGTTTCTGATTTTACACTTATAATTTTTCTCTTATACCTCTTATACCACAAGGCTTGAGGTTCTTGTGTTAGAAAATTTAAAGCGGAGACTCATTCCATGCACCTTTTTAAAGAAAGCATTCCAGGATGTACAATATGGAATACTTGATATTGATAATAATAACTCGGCTTAGCGTTGCTCACCAGCTTGTTGTTAGTTTTCCCCCTATAACAGTGATACCTTGAGGACTGCTGGGATTTTCCCCCGATGGTGTTAAAGGTGTAGTGTAGAGTGAGGCAGGTTGCTTTAAAATTGTACGCTTGCTTTAGACCTTACACACAAATCACCTGCAGAAAGAAATGAGCTCCATTCTCCTCAGCACAAAGCAAATACATCAACTTTCTCTTATTCTCACAGCATGAAATCAATTTGTGTCCCTTCAAGCATCGCTCTCTCTCATCATATGTTTCCCTCACTCGATTGATCTCTCTCTCTCTCTCTCTCTCTCTCTCTCTCTCTCTCTCTCTCTATCTCTCTCTCTCTATCTCTCTCTCGCTCTCTCTCTCTCAAAAAAAATATTGCACATACACAGCAAGACAACTTTCTTTCTGTTTAACCAACGCTCACTTTTTCCTTCCTTCCTTTTATTCCCATCCTCATCCAAACCACATTCAGAACAGTTCTTTTCCATCCATCCATTCATCCATCCACCTTTCCCGCCTTCCTAAAAGAAACATCTACTACATCTGACTATAACTCTCCTTCCTTCCTGCTTTCCTTCCTTCCTCCCTCCTTCTCTCCCTCCCTCCCTTCCCTTCCCTTCCACTTGCATTTTCTCTTTCAAACAACATTTTGAACATTTACCTATTTCCTTCATTATATTTTTCCATCATCTTCCAAAATGCATTCCTTCCTTCCTTCCTTCCTTTCTTCCTTCCTTCCTTCCTTCCTTCCTTCTTCTCTCTTTTACTTTCCTATCCTCTTCCAAACCACTTTTTGGTAACAACAGTTACCTCTTATCCATCCATCCATCCATCCATCCATTTGCTCCTTCCTTCATTGTTCTTTCTCTTTTACTTTCCCATCCTCCTCCAAATCCCTTTCTGAACAGTTACTTATTTACCATCCATCCATCCATCCTAAAAGGATACAGTTCACCTTCCTTCCTTCCTTCCTGCCCTCATTCCTTCATTTCCTACTCTCTTTCTCATCCTCCACCAAAACTACATTTTGAACATTTACCACTTTTCCTTGCATTGATCCAACTATTGATCTATCCATCTGTCCATGGAGCCATGCATCATTCATCCATCCATCTGTTCTTTCTTCCTGGCTACCTGAAATGGATAGCTCTCAATTGTTCCCATTCTTTTTAAACGTTATCATCAGAGGTCACATTCCCTTCTCTCCTTCAACTGGCAATTGGGCAAAACCCTGGTTTTTGATTTTACACTGTTTTCTATTGCAAACAGAGCAAGTTGAACATATGTGTGACATTTTCTTATTTACCTTTGTGTTAAAGTAATGAATCTAACAAGTAAAGAAAACAGTTTACTTGCATGAAATAAGCAAATGTATAAGTAAATTATAATCTCTATACTCTATAATCTAATATTTTGTTCATGTGTTTAGATTATCCCAGTCTCACTGTGTCCAAAACTACATCAGTGAGTCTGTGTGGAAAAAAGATCAACCTTTATTACTTGCTACAGTATATAAACTTCATAACTCCAGTGCAACAAATTATGTTTGAATTTATGCTCATTATTTTCCATCAAGCTCTTTGTTTAACACACATTACAAAGCTGTGACTTCCTTTTGCATTCTCTTTCAAAGTACATCCTGAGTTCACCTTTTCTTACAGTTTAACACGATTCACCTGAACCGAGCCTTATGTCTTCACACTCCTGTACTGTAGGTGTTCCCGCTATTATCTTTCTTCCTGTTGTTGCATGAGCACTCAAGAAAAACGAGGAAAGAGGGAGGGGGAGAATCAATACCACTGGGACGAATGGATCGCATTTCCTCTGGTCATCAAAAGGTTATTTTATTCCTGATCACTGCTATCGATCTGCTCTCGTTCCCTCGCTCTGCTGTGAATCTATATGCTGGCTGTGTGTGTGTGTGTGTGTGTGTGTGTGTGTTTTCCTCTTTACGTTCAGATTACACTGCAAAGTACAGAGGATCGATGTGGTTTTAATGTGCTTTCACAGAGCCTGAGAAAATGGGAACGAGATTGCCAGCATTTTTCACACATATGCAAAGGCACAGGTTCACTCCAGTCAGAGGCTAATAATCAGTTTCCACGATATACCATGATATTCAGTCTTTCACACTTACCGTAGTAGCTTATTTTTTGTCATGCGCTGTTGATTTGTTGCATTTGTAACTCCTGCAGACCCCTTCCCCGATCCTTTCCCATTCTCCTCTCCCTCCTCCCTTTGTCTGTTTCAGTTAGCACACTGTGCTAATTGTTTAAATAGGACAATAATGCAATTTTAGCAGTGTGGTGTCTTTTCCTAATAAACTAACAACAAACCTGAGGTAAATGTTGATATTCCAGATTGTTTGATCTCATTTTTATAGTCACTGTACATTTACATTGTGTATTAAGGGTTACAGTTGTCTTTAGCTCTTTTTCTTTATTATAGCATTTATATTTCCTAGTTGTCAAAACTCAAATGTTGTCATTTGTTTAAATTCCCTGTTTAAATAATCTAATAAGATTATTAGTAAGGCTAATATTCAGTTTCCACGATATACCACGATATTCAGTCTTTCACACTTATCGTAGTAGCTTATTTTTTTGTCACATGCTGTTGATTTGTTGCATTTGTTTTTAATGTAACTCCTGCAAACCCCTCCCCCGATCGTTTCCCATCCCCCTCTCCCTCCTCCCTTAGTGTGTCTCAGTTAGCACACTGTGCTAATTGTTTAAATAGGACAATAATGCAATTTTAGCAGTGTGGTGTCTTTTCCTAATAAA
>JAQMYJ010000013.1:14733117-14743338 GCA_030014305.1 Clarias laeviceps | reverse complement strand
AGCAGCACCTTCCCGAGTGGGATGGACACCGTCCCGCCCTAACAGGCCAGCTTTGCCCTCAAAGGTCTTCCAATTATTTATGAAGCCCACGTTGTTTTCGGAGCACCACCTGGACATCCAGTGGTTCAGCGACCATAACCTGCTGTAAGTTATGTCACCACGTCTCATTGGGATGGGACCAGAGTATACTACTGCATCGGACATCGCCTTCGCTAATTTAAACACCTCTGTAAAGTTACCCTTACTAGCCTCTGACTGACGAAGGCTTAAATGCATTTACATACAAGAGACAAAAATAATCCATTTACCAAAAACATGTAAACACATTATTTTACATTTATTAAATATCTGCTGGGTTGTGCAAAAACACATGAACCTTTTATATAAATGCACTGGCAATAAATACATATTTTAAAAAAGTAATAAATGGAAATTAATTAAAACTGAAAAAAAAAAGCATAGACCATCATTAGCTGGTGACCAGCTTGACTAGCAATTATACAAGCATATGTGCTGGTATGCTGGGATGCTGGTGACCAGCATCAGTAAAGTGACCAGCATACCAGCACCAGGATACCAGCAAAATGTATGCTGGTCACCAACATATCAGCATACCTGCACCATAACACAACATATGCTGGTATAATTGCTGGTCAAGCTGGTCACCAGCTATGCTGGTCTATGCTGTTTTTTTCAGCAGGGATGGCAGTCTTTTTCTTTATTATAGCATTTACATTTCCTATTTATCTAAAAAGAGTGTTATCAAAACTCAAAGGTGGAGTATGTCATTTGTTTAAATTCCCTGTTTAAAGCACAAATTCACAAATCCCATATATTTTACAGAATATTGTACACTTTTTTAACCCTCCAAATCATCTATGTAAAAGTAACCTTGTGCCTTAGAAGCTTTAGTGTATCTCTGGCATTTAAGTATTCTTAAAATTAGTTCATTGTGCCATACTTATTCCATGCCTAACCTAGTCTTAGCCACAAATTATTCAAATAAACAGGCAAAAAAAAAAAAAACAGTGCAGCTTCATCAATGCTGCAAAGATGAATGTGATACCGGCCATGTCTTCAACTGTTCATGTTACATTAAAAGAAAAAAAAGCAAGTCAAAAATGGGACACAACTTCAGTGGAGATAATTTTGTTTAATGTAGTATTGTATTTCAAAAGTCCTAAAAACCCCAATACCGCTTTATCCTGTATACAGGGTCGCAGTGGGCCTTGGGTACACCCTGGACAGGGTGCCAATCCATCGCAGGGTGCACACACATAAACACACTCACACACTCATTCGCACACTATGGGCAATCTGTGAACGCCAGTTAGCTTTATCTGCATGTCTTTGGACTGTGGCGGAAACCCACCAAGCACGGGGAGAACATGCAAACTCCATGCACACAGACCCGAGGCGCTAATCGGACATGGAACCTGGAGGTGCAAGGCGACAGTGCTAACCACTAAGTCATCATGCCACTAAAACACCAATTGTCCCTGTTTATATCTTTTTAAAGCAATGCTATAATAATATTTATTTTTCAAATTCCTAAGCTGTATACAGTATCTTCTCTTAATTTTATTTATGATCAATGTAGGAGGCATAGTGGTTAGCACTGTGGCCTTACACCTCCAGGGTTGAGAGTTCAATACCTGCCCTTGGTCTGCCATGTGTGGAGTTTACATGTTCTCCCATGCTTGGTAAATTTCCTCTGGCAAATCAGTTTTCTCTCACAGTCCAAAGAAATGCATATGAGTTTAATTGGCATTCCCAAATTGCCTATAGTATGTGGGTATGTATGTGTTTGGATTGACCTTATCCGGCGTGTATCCCCCCTCATGTCCAAAGTCTCCTGAGATACAATGGGCCCCATGCCCTAAAGACCCTGTACAGTATAAGAGATATAGAACACGAATAAATTAATGTAAACAATTACTATCTAGGAATATAATGGTAAAACTTGGATTTAGTTCCTTAGAAGTGATGCGAATGTACATGCAAAAGTGGCACAATGTTTGTGCGTGTAAAGGTGTATTGAAATAGCATGATGTTGCAGAGATCATCAAAAAGCTTTTTTTTTTTTTTTAAATAAACACTATGGTAAAACCATTAACATAATTAACCATACTTAATGTTTTTATGAGCCTTATTAGGAAATTGGTACATCTCAGCTATTTTACTGTTGCCTTACTGTACGTTTCACATCTAAACATCTGAGAGCCTCTCAAGCAAGACTCTGTACAATTATATAAATATAAGTGGTTCAATTGCTGTACTGTATATCATAAGGTTGAATCAGAATCTTGTTAAGAATAGTAGCATGCAAAAACTGTAAAGCTGTGTATGGAACTACACAAAATTCAGTTTTTGAATGTGTTTGAAAAAATATATATACAGTATTAGAAAAATACTTAGACCTACTGTACATACATAGAACAAATTGAGTTTTTCACTATTATCACCAGCAGAAATGTACAAACCCCACCGTTCACTGTCCAACTTCCACATACGTAGAGAAGTATTGTATGCCTGATATAACTGTTTAAAATGCTACACAAAAAAGCTCTACAAATGTCAATGCAATGGGAATGTTGTAATCGGATTTGACCAAAACAAATGAAAATGATTGACACAACAGCATTCAAGGATAAAGAGCTAAGGAAAAATACTGTAAATTAGGTAGGTATATTTGGGGCTGTAATAATAATCGGATTTTTGTAAACTTTGCTGATTGGTTAATTACCAGGACATTTTATGTAAAAATCCTGGTTGTATCTGCCAGGTGGTTAAAATCTGACCATAAATGCATATATACTGTACATGATAAATATGTTACAAAGTAGTGTTTAGATAGCCATTACAGGCTCAGTTTTTATTTAATTTTACCAATAGCCAGTAGAAGTAATAGAAGAAGGAAAGTGGCATCAGTTCATCCACTTTCATATTTTCACATACAAGGCCTGAGGTCCAAATATTACTAGTGCATATGGGGTACTTTAGCAATAGTAAGAATAGTAGGAAACTTGCCATTAATACAATATGGTAAGTCATTTGGTTATATGTATTTATTTTAAGCAAATATGAAGATGAAGCTCAGCTAAAAAGAAATATCGTCTTTTTATAATTTTTCATAGCTTAGTCATGTGTTAAGAGCAGCTGAATATGTAAATAATATGTATCTTAGATGCTTTTAATAATATAATACAGCCTAAACCCACAATACCCTACTACGCCATCATTTGCATTTTTCAAAGTGCTTTTAAAATCTGCTCATGCAGAAAGTAATTTCTAATGCCACCTTTATTCCACTTTGTGTGTGTGTGTTTGCATTCCTAATGGACGTACCGGTGCAGTGTGTGTGATGGACGACCCTGCGTATTTCCCAGCAGGCAGCAGTTTAATTCCATTATCTAAAAATACTCCAGATGCTGTATTTTCTATACATGTTAATGCACATGGCTTTGTGCTGTTAATCTATCCCCCTACACAAAGGGAAACGCATTTATAAGCCTCTGCAATACAAATAGCGCAACGCAGCAGAAGCATACTCTCATGTGCCAGTCACTGGATAAACGATGAATCACAATACTTAACATGCATGATATCGAGCATAATAATTTAATGCCCTCCACTTCCTTTTGAACCCATAGTACGTAGGACTATTAAAATATTTTTCATCCATACTAATAATAATGATAAATACTGCTATCATATTTCTTATAATAGGTAGTGTTAGTTATAATATTAATAATAGTACAGTAATTTCTTAGTAATACTTTTATCACAGTTTAACACAATGCCTAATTATGACAATGATTAATGGTTTATTGATCATGATGGTCTTAGTGTGTTCTTTTTTAAACAATGAAAAAAATCCTTAGGGATGTAGATGGTAAGAGGACAAAAAGACTGTGTGTGTGTGTGCTGTAAAATCTTTAGATTGCTGTTTTAGGTAGAGTCAAGGAGAGGGTGGGATGCCATTAGTTTTGTGGTGTGACAGAGCAATTACAGGCTGACAGCAATGTTTACTCACTAAGTGCCCACTTCTGGCATGTCACTGTTCTTTTGACGGACCTCATACACATCAATACACACACACATGCACACAAAAACATACATAGGGACATTCGAGTTAGGGCCTGCTGAGAAGTTAAAGGCAAAATATTACATATAGAGAAGCATATTTTTTAAAAAGAAATATAGATTTTTGTAAAAAAAAAAAATCTATTTAGTAAAAATCTTTTTTTTAATATAATAAATTATTTTTGATTATTGATTCTGATTAATCACATTGATATATATATATATATATATATATATATATATATATATATTTATATATTTATTTATTTATTTATTTATTTTACAACAACAGCAGCTATCACAACAATGGGTTGGAGCCCCCGTTTATAGCCCCCTTCATCATATACTTGGATGTTACTGGGATAAGGTCCAGTTCCCTGTTACTCTACTCAGTGGAATAAACAATAGCTATGGTACTTATTCAAAATACATTAAATTTTATGTCCACAGCTATTTGATGGTGCATATTTGTGTTTGAAGATTGTTTATTGTGAAAGTTGATATATGCTGACAATTGTTAATATTTTTTAATGAATGTTGGTATTAAATAGAGAGTGCTTGAGCTGGTTTGAATTATGTTTATTTTTTAAGAAGAATTATGGTATTGTATTGGGGTTTGACAGATAATATTGGTTTTTATTGGCCAGTGTTAGTGTTTGATAGAGCATGTTGGTGTTCAAAGGTTAAATTTTTTTTTTTTTTTTTTTTTTTTACAAATGTTGGTGTTGAAAAATGTTTGTATTATGTTTAGGTTTAAATTAGAATATTAGTATTTGCTATTAAATGTCGATGTTTGATGATAATTGTTGATGTTTGATGAAGCATGTTGATGTTCGACAATGTTTAAATTTAGTTATGCATGTTGATGTTTGAATGGGAATATTGGTGTTGGATAGAGAATATCAGTGTTTGTGGGTCAATGTTGATGGTAATGTTTGATGAAGAATGCTGATATGTTGGAGAATGTTTTTGATCAAGAATGTTAAATGGAGTCAGCTGATGACCTGAATGTCCTGAACGTACAATCTATGGAGTTTTTCTTTCCTGGTGGCAGAGGTATTGTCCAGGACTTAAGTTGTGAAAGGGTGGTTCTGGGAGCATAATGAATCCTTTTCAGACATGACCACCACATTGTGTGCTATAATCAAAGCTAAAGGTGTCTATAGAGTATGATGGACTTATTGCTGCATACTAGGGCATACTAATACTATTCATTGTTTTCACACCAATTATTTTGTAGAATGTTGACTATCTTCACTACAAGGTGTCTGTTCACATACAAGTAACACAAAGTTATTATGGGGACCAAAATCTCTAATCTTTATAATTATTATTACAATGTATATGAAACTCACATCTGCATACTAGCATACCTGAACATTTTTACAATTTTAGATAGCATGCTAGTTACTTGAGTGGAATCTGCAAGTTTGAAAACACCTAATTTCATAGTCTTTATTTCTTCCTACATTTTAAAACAATGATGAAGGCATCTAAAATAATCTAAAAACAATAATCTCATCTGAACCGTTGATATAAAAAAAGTCCATATTGTTCTGAAATGTAAAAAATAAAACAAAAGCATTGAATTAGAAGGTGTGTCAAAATTGGTACTGTATACGAACATCCTTTTAAGAAACACAACTTGGGATCCAAATTTTGTATAGGGTCTCCATAAGGCAGATGTATGGGACCTTATAAATAGAAAGTACTCCACGAGGAACTGTGTGTGGGGGTTTGTGTGTGTGTGTGTGTGTGTGTGTGTGTGTATGTGTGTGTGTGTGTGTGTGTAAAAGAAGTCAACTATGACAGTAAAAATAAATTGCATATAACCTGATTTCAGAAAACATGATTTAATCTGTTGCTTTAAACAACATCATACACATGTCTCTGAATAAACACAACAGACCAGTGATTAATGAAGAAGGAGGAGTGATGCAGAGGGTAGAAAATGAAGGAGGAAAGAGTTTATGAGATGGATGGAGCTGTAAAGTGAAAGAGAGAAGGAAGGAGAGAAAATAGGAATGTGAAAGGGAAGAACAGAGACTCTTCTGGGTGCCCATGGAGAAAAGACAGGATGAGATGAATGGTAAAGGGGGAGAAGAGAAAAGAGATGGATGGAGAGGGAAGAGAATAAGAGAGAGATTGAGAGGAAGCTTTAAAATCCCCTTGTCTTGAATCTTTGTTATATTACACAGAGAATCACTTTCTATTTTCTTTTTTTCCTTCAGGGTCCAAAGACAGAAAAGAGGCCTTGAGGGCAGAAGCCTTTTGTTTACTGTTGATTATGTGTTCAGGAAAGGATGTGTGTGTATGTGAGAGAAAGAGAGAAAGATGAAATTTATGAAAAGATAATTAATCCTTTCAGGGGTAAACAAACATGTTATCTTGAAAGCGACACGAGCGGCTATTATGATAATTTGGCGTCATGGTGGATGTTTAAAGTTGTAATTAAAAGCTACAGGCCATTGTCCTCTAAATGTGGGTTTCACCTTTTGTGCATTAAGGAATGGCTTCTTCAAAAGTTTCATTTGGACTGGATTCCTTCTGGTGCATTCATTTGTCTATTCAGCCACAAACTGCTTCAGATACAAAGATAATCTGAGGATGGAAATCCTGCCCCTTGTATAGGAGGAAGAACACCAACATGTTTTAAATGGTTTTGGTTATTGTACGGTTTAGGCATAGCATAGCAACTAGCCACATTAATAATTATGTCAGTGGAATTATGTTGGTTAAATGCATGTCTACAGTACTTAATTACTAGCTGTTACCAGATTCTACCTAGGTAGAATATGTCAGAATAAGATTACTCCATTTCCCCCCAATTTTTTCAAATAAAGCAGAAATAATTGCAAATTATATATAATGGAAATATATATATAATGTATATATAAATAAAAATAATTAAAAAATATATATAATGTAAACTAATAGCAAATATGATTTTGTGCATGTTTTAATTGAGCCACAAGAATGTTAACAATTGTTTTTGTTATATCAGTGTGATTTTTCAAAATGCTATAATTCCAGCTCCTTGGTTTGGCACAATGAATGAAGTTTGCATTTATGTGTATGTGGTAATTTAAGTATGCGATTTTATGTCAATAATATGTTGGTTAAGTGTTAACATAAAATATAGCAAACTCATGCTTTGATTTTGATTTTGTAGTGAAACAGAAAGTAGAGGCAAAGAATTAGGTCAAGGAAAAAAAGTGTTGATATTTGTTGCACACAAACACTTTTTAATTATAAACATTATTTGAAGATCATAAGAAACATGAACAATTCTGTACAAAAACCTCAGTTAGCGATGCAGCATCAACCTCTGACTCTAAATATTATCGTAAGTGTATCATGCTTCCCGAATGCAGCAAAACCAGTGCTAGAAATAGCTGCAGCATAAGGAAAAATAAAATCCAAAGTATTTATTTGAGAATGAAAGTGTTCACACAACATCCAGATCACATAATGTCCTATTTCACAGACCACATCACAGATGTTAAGTGATGTACACCTGTACTAGATTACTGCTGGGGTGATTGCAATGGCAGTAACAGAGTGTAAACATCATTTTTCTTGAATTCAACATTCTCCAAAAGTCCAATCAACACATTTAGTCCGCAACTGCAGCTGCCAAGCAGTAATTTCAATTCACTTACCATGTGATGGAATTGACTTTTCAGGACATGTGCAGTGCAGCTGCTTGATGCCATGGTTTTGTGTCATGATTTTAAAAGAAAGATATGTTGCAGTTTTCAAACTTAACATTTAATTATACATAACCATTAAAAAAAAAAAAGAAAAGTCAGAAAATGTTGTTTAACATGTCTCACTGTCAAACTGTATATGGACACCTGACCATCGCACCTATATGTGTTTCTGAACTCTTTCCCACTGAACACCTTTATGATGAACTGGAATGTGACTGTGCACCAGGCCTTTTCAGTAGTTAGTATAAGAGCAAAACAAACAAAAAAATAAATCTGGAATGGGATTTTTTGCAATAATGTGTATGGCGTATACAGCAATAATACTGTAATTCCCCAATATACAAGATTTCGTTCATAAGTCCAATTTGTTCATAAGTCCAATTTGTTCGTATGTCAAACAAACAATGTCTAGGTACTAGGATACTAACACAATTAGCTATACACAGTATAAAACTAACATGTACCATGATCTTGTCCTTGTTTTTTAGAATCATGCCAATGGACGAACGATTCTCGTTAAAAGAATGATCAATGTCTGCCATAATTTCACCTTATTTTATTCTCTCAATTATTTTCACAAATAATTTCACTAAATTATTTTAATTTCTTTCTCCATTTTCTCTATTGTTATTGCTTGGCGCTTCTTAGCAGTACTAGCCTCAACATCGCTGCTTTAACATTGCTAGGACATCCTGGCATAAACGCTGAACGCACGTGACAATGTACGCCAGACCACATCGACCACCATATCTTTGAAAGTTTGTAACTAGAATAGGGGACTTACTATACTTATATAATTTATATTAAATTAAGTATAATCTGGTTTATTATACTAACAAATAACTTTATTAGACAAAAACTTAGTACTTCCAATACTTGTAGGAATTAAGCTTCCTTTAATACTCACCATTATTATAAGCTTAATCTCTGTCTGGTTCTTAGACGCAAGATGACAATTTTTATTTCTTTAAATAGCTTTTTTCCTCCACCTTTGCTCATGAAGTTTATTTTTTCTATTTGAATTAAGCTAATGCATCTTCTTTTTTCAAGCCTGGACAAAAGCATTTAGGCAACTCTTTAATGGTGATTGATGGCTTTTGGTTTTTAGACACTTACCCCAAGTTCCTGAAAATAAACACAGCTTTAGAGAAAGTGACAAGCAGCTGGATTAATGTTTGGGCAACACATTAATCATGTAATATAATAGATTGTAATTTTTGTATGACAAAAATACATGTAGGTGTTGCTTGACCTTCATAAAAGACAGATTCCTGGAGATAAACTGCCAAATACTAGCACAACATTTATTACATTGCAAGACTCTTTTTATATATATACAGAATAATAAACAGATTAACTGTAGTAAAATGTTATAACATCACATAGTCAATTATGCAAGCACAACACAATGTACTCTTTCTTGAATAAATCAAAAACATTAGGTTCTGCTTTTGCTGATTTGTTACTGAGATGAGCCCAGCTGTTCGCACCATATTTCACATTCTTAATCCACAAGGGCGATAAGCACAAGAATCAAGCACTGTCAAATGTAAAAAAAAAAACAAGCCTTATTTACAATTGTTGCCTCTATTTATTCAGACATTGTTGGCTGTGTTCAAGTGAAGGATGAGGTTTTATATATTACCCCAATTTGAATTATTGAGGCATGGCAAATGCAGATAAAGGAACTGGCTGCAAATTAAATCCAGACCTTTAAATATCCAATACTAATATATCACTGTCCTCCAGTATGCAGTCCACAATAAACAATAAACCATGCTTAGGGTGCATGCAAATATATGCAAATGGAACAATTATTTACATACCTTTACAGCATTCAAATGTTGAGAAGCTTTGATATAGTATCACTTTGCATGATGGGTGCATCACTTCATGTTCACCTGATGCAAACATTGCTCTGACATGAGCTCAGTTTGAACACATCACAGACCATCAGACCTGTTTCCATTGTGCCATAGTCCAATCTTTATGCTCCCAAGCAAATTGAAGCCTTTTTTTTCTGATTATCTCCATCAACACATGGTTTTCTTATACCATACAGTATATATCATTCATTTTTTACCATGCAACTTCTCCAAGTGATCTTCATTCATGATTTTTCCTGAACTCATTTCTTCCAGTTGATGAGTCAGCACTATACAGTTCTTCCAGGTTTTGATAATGTATTGAAAGGTTCTTAACCTTGTAATAAGGGTGTGCAGGGTCTTAGGATACTTTCATATTACAGTATACAACCTTTTACTAGCTTAACTGTTGTCAGCTAGAAGAGGAACATTCATCATGGTGTCTCAGGGAGTTTGTTCTCAGCACTCCCACAGCTGGGCTGTACAGATGTCGCCTTTAAGACTGCGCGTGTTTTCCCGCGAGAGGCCGCAATTTAGCGTGCGGCGTGCCGCGACTT
>JAQMYJ010000013.1:14670790-14702393 GCA_030014305.1 Clarias laeviceps | reverse complement strand
ACCAGACGGGTCTCAATCACATGTCAGGGCACGCACACACACACACACACACACACACACACACACACACACACACACACAGTGTTAATTGTGATATATTGTGCCACATATAACACCCGATTCCTGGGATAAAAATGCTATAATTACATTATAATATAAATATAAAATCTAAATATAAAATTGCATTACAATATAAAAAGCATTTATATTTCTATACGACATTTCCATCTTAAAACTAAAAGACCAAAGTCTTAAAAGGCATCTTTCTGAGTAGAGTTTGTGATAAGCAGCAAGACATCTTCCTGTTCAGTTAATCTGATTTACTATTACTAAAAACCCTGCAACATGCCTTAGCATATTCAAGGACAAAGCGCATACTAACAACGGATATTCCTCTGATAGTCTCCAGGGTTCCCTCATTCTTGGTTCCCAGAACAAGTTCAGCATCGAGCATTAATTATTTGCGAGAGAACGTATTTGCCTAATCAGCAGCAGTGGGATTTAAGGGCTGAGCATGAGTGGCAAATGCCAATAACCTCTGGGCTGTGTATGGATCAAACAGCCAATACAGCAGGAAGGATTTGTCATGGTGTGTCAACTCTCGATGTGGACGACAAGCACAGTTTGCCAATGAGGAGGAAAATAAGCCAAAAGAGCCATGATCTTTGGAATTTAGTTCTCTCTCTCTATATATATATATATGTATATATATATTCATCCAAATCATTAAAAAATTGTCATTACAATTTACATCCACAGATTGACATTCTTCAATAATGCAAACAAAGTAACTACATATCCTTTATTTAGTTCCCAAATGTATGTAAAACAGCAGTTTATGTGAATATGTATGTTACAGATAATGTTTAGATGATTTTTGATCAAGCAAAAGTATTGTCCAAATCTGTAAAAAGATAATTTAATTGGTATCCTCCTCTGCAACCTAAGTATGTTTATGCATCCATCCATCTATCCATCCATCCATCAAAATTTCCATCCACCCATCCATTTTTCCATTTTCCATCCATTCACTCATCATCTTTACCATGTAATCCTGAATTTCAGGAAGTTTTTTGGGGTGCAAAAAATTATAAAATAAAATTTAAATTATATGTGCCAATTTTTTTTTTTTGCACATATTTTGTATATTGGTAAATTCAATATCATTAGTGAGGTCTGTAATTTATTATTTTTACTAGACATGATATTCTATTTAAAAAAAAGAATCAACTGTTTATTTTCTCCTTAAAAACCATAATGGAGTTGTGCTTTTCTATTTTTATAAGCAATAAAATCACCTGGGTGGTCTCTTGGGCATTATGGGACATGGGCTTACTGGAAAATAATTGATGATTGGGTCATGTGATGCCATAAAATAGAGTTACTGTTACCACCAAAAAGTTGATTATTTTTCTTAAAACAGCATGTGTCAGAATGAAGCTCATATCTCACTCATTCTTTATACCGCTTATCCTGTACACGGTCAGGTATAAGCCATTAAGCCTATCCCAGGGGACTTGCACAAGTACCCATGCATTCATACACTCATACACATTTACTCACACACTATGGCCAATTTGGAAATGCCAATTTCCAACCCTAATCTCAATCTGCATGTGGGAGGAAACTGCAACATCATTAACCACTAGTCAACCATGTTACTGCAGAATATATATATATATATATATATATATATATATATATTTTATAATCCTTGTGTACTTACATGGATTATAGTCCGTGAAACTGCATTCACACACCATAGCAGTCATGGATCAATTATCAGACATTTTAAGATAGTTTAAGTGGATTGCTGTAAAATCTAAATAGATGCTTAGGTCCACTGCTAAGTGGTAGGCATAAGAAAAGCTAAAAAAATATCTTTTTTTTTATTTTATATATTTAGGCTTTAAATGTTCTCTCTATTCATGGCAGAGCATAACAAAAGTGTGCACTACGAGTTCACAGTCCACTGCTGTGCAATCCAAACACTTACAGAGAGCTTTTCACTTGACAGTATTATTTAAAAACGCAGGGAGTCGAACAAAAGCAATTTAGCAGAGTGGGGGCTTGCTAAGGGTATTGCTGTGAATGCTTTTGGAAGTTAGCCAGTATAATTGGCCATGTTTGACGCTGTGCCCTCGGAACACTCACCCAAGTCAGATTTGACACTGGGGAGCATTACAGAAATGATACCCCACATTTCTCCCGAATTGCCTCATAAGTCTCCCTCCTCCACATTGTGCTTCTCAGTGAAATGTCACGCATTAGAGAGGCTAATTCCATTAGAAACTGTTTTTTTTTTTTCTTTCTTTCTTTCATATCACCTGTGTCCACTGAACTGGATTGAAAGGTTGTAGGATAGAAATAAAGTAAAAAAGTGTCAAAGTTGAATGTAACAACTTTACTCAGACTTGGATCATTTCCATGCTGATGGCTAGCAAACAGACGTTTGAAGTCAAACGTTAAAGGTGAAAGTAGGGAGCAGTGAAAGTGATGGGATGCCACTGATTAAGATTCAAGACTGGCATAACCTTCAGTGCTTTCCACTCCGCCACTTTCTCCCTCGAGTGGCAAATTAAATGAGAGTGACACACAGAGAGAGACGAGCTCAATACCGATGATTTATCTACTTAGACAAATGAAATCACGGTCAGCGATTCCTCCCCTGACAAGGAAACCCGAGTCGCGTCTCAAAGTGTCCGACGGAAAACTTCGGGGATAAATCTAATTTGTATTGGACTCGGCTTTTGGCAAGTCTGGCTTTCCGGGGAGACAAGGACGTTTGAGGGAGGCGAAGAGTAAAGATTAAGTGGGACTATCTTTTAGCCTTTAGTCTGAGGAAGTGAAAAATACTCTGATCCAAATGTATTTTACAATAACTATAAAATGCAGCCATAAGTTTGTGGATGCCTGGCATAAGCCACATGTGATAATGGGAAGTGGTAACTCAATTGTTAAGATGCTGGACTACTAATTAGAAGATTGTGAGTTTAAACATTAGCAAATGCCAAATGCTAAGCTCTTCTAGCATAACAGAGTGAGTTCTATGAAGACATGGTTGGCCAAGGTTAAAAAAGATCTAGTGGCCAAGGTTAAAAAATATCTAGTTTTTACAAGAAAAGAGGTTATTATAACAGTAAGGGGCAAGATTTTAATGTGTTTATTGCTTAAATAAGTTTTCATTATACAAACCCATAAGTATTTTTCTTCATAACATGCATAGATACTGTAGTAGCCTGATGCTATCCGTTTCATGGTACTGTACATAATACAGTACCATGGCACATATTTGCTTATATAGTACATGTAAAACAATAAGGCAAATTGTTCTATGTACCATGGAACATGTACTATAGTATGGTGCACATGGTTCTACCATGAACAGTACATGTTCCATGGTACATAGAACAATTTGCCTTATTGTTTTACATGTACTATATAAGCAAATATTTTAAAACTCTTCATATTATACACAATAGTATGGTACTGCTTGTACTATACCATACCAGTATTATGTACTAACATACAGTATGTAATATGGTACAGTATAAACAAACATACTTAGATATTAGATACCTCGTGAAATTTGGCAGTATTTTTAGTACCATACTATTTTTTTTTTTTTTTACCAAAGTACAGTGGTGCATACCATAGTACTATCACAGTAACCCCTGAAGTGCCACAGTACCTACTCTGGTACTCCATGAAGTCCTATGTTAATGTCTGCAGTACCATGGTAACACTATGGTATATTACAATATGTATTACAATATATATTACAATATTTTACCATAGGAAAAAATTCTTACAGCAAGCATCAGCAATACAAGTCACAGTAACTTAATTTTCACTATAGCCATGATAGCATTCTAGAACTTTTTTCACAAAAGTTAATTTAATTTAATTTAAATTTCATTTTTATTTAAATAAACTGTCTGTGACTACACCGTTTTAATCAATATGAGAGTTTATTTCAACAGCTTGTCCATGCTCTGCTATATTTCCATCTCTTTATGCCACTGTTCTGTTCTAAGGATTAGTTTTAAAGCCCCTGAGGTGGGATGACTGTCTCCCATGATCAGGCTCAATACTTTCATGTAAACACACCTGTCACCTGCATCAGAACATTGCAAACATGTAAACAAATAAAACTCGAGCTGAATGCAAATCCTTTACTATTTTTAGAAGCATGAGATATCCAAACATAATGCTTTGACATATTTAAAAAGAAGGTCTTCCTTTTTCTTGTACAAATTCTATATATGTGTGCTAGGAACCGAGGAGAAAGGGAATGTCATGAGAAACTGCCGGATTTCCTCAGAATCTAAGTTTGAGAGAAAAAAAGAAAATCTGAAGATTACACACTCACTCATCATCTATACCACTTTATCCTGTATACAGGGTCGCGAGGGGGGTCTGGAGCCTATCCCAGATGGGGTACACCATGGAAAGGGTGCCAATCCATCGCAGGGAACCACAGGCATTTTGGGAACACCAATTATCCTAATCTGCATGTCTTTGGACTTTGGGAGGAAACCGGAGTACCCAAAGGAAACCATCCAAGCATGGGGAGAACATGCAAACACAGAGGAGGGAATCAAACTTGGACCCTGGAGGTTCAAGGTGACAGTGCTTACCACTGAGCCATATGCACATACTTACTGTACACGCTCATTCACACAATTTGAGTAATTTGGGAGCACTAATCAGCCTAATCTTCATGTCTTTGAACTGTGGAAACTGAAGGAAATCGGAGTACCCAGAGGAAACCCTCCAAGCACAGGAAGAACATGCAAACTCCATGCACACAGACCTAAGGAGCGAATGATATCCGGAACCTTGAGGTGCAAGGCGACATTGAAAACCTCTAAGCCACCGTGCCGCCTAAATCAGAAGCTTTATTATAATTTTCTAATTTAAATAGTCAAACATGTCATATAACCTTGTAATCTCTTACATTTTCAACCAGCAACACCATCACATCATGCACAAATATAATTCAGATAGCTGAAAAGGTAATTACCAGCATTTTCATTTGATTCAAAAGATAAATAATGTTTAGAAAGTGCTTCTATCTACTGTAGATTTTACCTGCAGATAATAAGAAGAGACTAATATCAAGCTGTATTTCTTAAATAGATCGCCTATTTTTAACCCTCTCGTTGAGTCGCCTCATCTTCCCTTGGGAAAACTGTTGTCATCGTCTTAGAGGCTGTTCCTTTATTTTATTAGCTTTCATATGAGCCACTGAACGCTCGCTCGTCTGTTATTGATCTGTAAGTGGATTCCTTTCTGGAGTCCGCAGGGAAGGTCAAGGACTCTCAGATAGGCTCGAACATGATACGGCGTCAATAAAAAACGTTTTATCCAGCCCATCTTACAGCACACTGGGGTGTTCAAGATGAATATACTCCTGCATTACTGTTATGGATATTGTTACAAATATAACATTGAACGCATAGAAGAAGAGACATGTGATCAAGTTCAGCTCTGTCATTCTGATGCAACGTTTAACATGAGTTGTTCTTTGTCTTCTAGTTGATTTGAGTAGTTCAGAGTGATGGACAAAGAAAGAAAAAATACACTTAGAGATTTGGCAGAGCTTTACTGTCCTAAGGGAACACCAGTGCTCTGCCTTAAAGGTACAGCTCAAAGAGATGTGCTGAGGGTAAAGTTAAAAAACAACAAAAAAAAGGTTATAGCTTCATTACCCTAAAGACATCAAAGAAGTTTGTGCCATAAGGGAGCTAATACACTTATTACCTAAATGTCAGAATTTTCCTCAAAGGGTGACACGCTCTTACAGCCCCAGAGAACAAAGAAGAAAAGAAAGAAAACCCAGGCAGAGTTGGATTGCCCTAAAGGGACACAACACTTCTGCCTTAATGGTTTGACTTACACTTCTTAAGTGTGTAGTATATTAGTCACAGTGAAACACAGGGTAACATCTCCATTGCATTTAAAAGGTACCATAATACCCTCACCAGAGATGAACAGTAATAAAGTACAAAACTATGTAAAAGTCTTTGCACCCCCCCATTTCTTCATATTAAATTTAATGAGATTATGTAGATTAAAGAAAAGAAATTGGAACAAACTTTTCTTAAAGGCTGCCTAACATTACAATTTAAAAATGAATTGTTCATGTAAAACCTCAACAGCAACCTCATTTCCTCTCTCGTCTGTTCCAACCACTCAGCATTCAGCATTACCAGTATACTAATTACTGGCCTGATCATCTGTCATCATCTGCATCTGTTTCTCACTGGTTTGTCCCTTAAGTTAGATGTTTTTTTTTATGCTTAAATGATTCAGATGTCACTTTGTGGTTTAACAAACAAAAAAGTCCCTCTAAAACTGCTCAGGTACAGGGACTGGACTGAAAATGAAAAGTCGTTCAGGCAGCCTGAAGAACCTACTCAAGGCTACATTAAAAATAAAAGAAGGTCTGGCTCTTTGGCATCAAAAAAATGAAGAAATGAGCAGGAGGCACAAAACTTTTGCACAGTATGGTATAAGCAATCAGTTACTGTATTTAAGTGCAATTTTTAAGCATTTGTCCTTTACTTACATATTTTCATTCTGGGTACTTTGACCACATTATGCATTACTTTTTACATATAAGTGGGAAAAGCACTAATCATTACACAGCACATTTCACTGATCTGTTAAAGTTGCACCTATTACAGTGCATATTGTCTATCCTCCTAGCAAACACAGAATTTTACTATTACAAGATATGACTGAAAAATGATGGGCTGATTTTACTTAAAAATATAATGCAACATATTTGCATCCTTATTTTTAATTATGCATCAGTTAGCTCTGAATGAGTAATTGTATTCTGATTGGACGAGAAAGAACTTCCATGAATGGACGGTAACAGCACTGGGACATTTAACTATATGTATCACACTGCATCCCAGGTGTTCTAATAACCATTAATTACACTAACTGTAACAACAGCATAGGTGAAAGTAGCTTAGTATTGTTCACATTACTTAGGAGAGGGCAGCTGCCTGGTGAAACCCACATTCAAAACTGGAAGCACTTTCTGCAAGAAAACACATTGGATGATGTTATGTCATCTTAAACAAGAATTTGTCCCCTAAACTGTACGGAATTGGCCAAAAATATACAGTACTAAAACTCGGCAATCTCGAATGCGCATTTGTGTTTGTCAACGGGGCATAGCTCCAGACACACTTGTTCAACGCACAAAGGCGAAAAGGAGGTGAAAAGGAAGCTGTGTTGTGCAGGTGTATTTGGAAATGGGTCTCTCACACGGAGGAAAAAGTAGTTGAGTATTATTCCTGCTCATACACGGAAGTGGTCATGAATGGGGACCAAGTTTAAAAAAGGTGGCAGAACAATTCCTTCCCATATCTGTCCCATTTCCCTGATCTTACAACACCTGATGCCTACTAACTTTTGCGCTAAATTCCAGAATTATTTCCTGAGATAGGGGGGAATAATAAAGGAGAATGTATTCATCTGTGAAGAACTGTGCCTGCATGACGCAAGAAAATCGTCTCCTTTTGCAGGAGTCTGCAGCGACCTTCGTGTGGAATCTGGGTTGAGAATCTGTGTGAATTTTATGAACACTCTCCACAAACACTTCCAACACTTACATTATGCTTACCATGGTAAATCAACACGCTAATAGTGTGTGTGTTAGTTTCTTTCAGGAGAAATAAACCCATAGATGACAACAAGGTAATATTTTTCGCCTTTTCAATTCAGTTCTGTATATTTTGGCGCATGCTGTACTTTGTGGTATTGGACAAGTGGATTGTACACAATAGCGCACCAGCCTTCCGTTTAACGCAATTGGCATTTACCCCAGAAACCTGGAAGTTAACGGAGCTATTAATATTCTAAAGTGGAATAAATGGAAATATAAAGAGAAACTTATGAGATGTACAGAACTATCCACCACCTTCATGGTTTATTCTCCTCACTTTTTGGCTACATAGTACGAATTTAAACCTACAGTAAGAATTTAAACCTACTTTCACCCCTGTTAATTACACTCACTGTCGTTGATAACTGTTGCTAGCCAGCTCTGCCAGTTATTGTTAGTCAGTTCCGCCAGTCATGGAAGCGTACTGTATGTCTTGGCAGAACAAAATAACTGGTTAAATAAACAAATGAATCATAATCTGTTGATAATATGAAAAATGGTGTTTGTGGGACTGTTGTATAAAAGCTGTGATGATATCCAGCACAACAGCACTTGCTATCTTGTGATATTGGTTAAGTGTACCCGACTTAATAATTTAGGTAATCCTTGCTAAAAAGCTTTAGCTGACATTATCAAACATCTGGATCGTACTGTATTTTTTAAATTTTTATTAATACAAAAAGTGTTTCTCCTGCCAGTAAAATTAATTATTGCATTTAGGCATCTTAGCATTTTAAGATGAACATGAGCATTAATTTGAGTTACCACTACTACTGTACTACTACTACTACTACAGTGAAAAGCTATACTGTAGCAGGTAGGTTTTAGCAATAAATTTCAATCAACTTCAATCATTTTATGTTATCAAATGGTAATCCAAAACCATAAGAAGACCAAAATTCAAATGTACCTTTCCACTTATCCCACCTTAACAGTTGATTTCAGCTGGAGAACATTGCATTACTGTCACAGACATGGCCACTTCTTGAAATTACACTTCTTGAAAGAAGGGGAAAAAAAGATTTTATTTTTAGTAGACCATTTAATAAATGCCTACTTCCAAGAACCTTATACAATCTCTCGAAACCTCTTGCTGTGCAGTGACTGAACCTTTCATTAGCTTTCTGGTTTGTGCATATGAAAAACTAGCTAACGAGCTAACTAACAAAAGAAAAACACATACCGGTGCATCTTTAATAATGCATACGGATGTCACAAGTTAATCAGAGAGTAAATAAATTTTTAAAAGACCTAAACTGTCTTTGCTTTGATTAGATTTTGATTCATACTGTAACTCTAGCTCTGCTAGCTCTGCTTAGCTAGATAGGTGACCAATATACAGTCTGTATGTGGAAAGTTTGAAACGAAAAGAAAAAGAAGACTCAAAATATGTATGTAAAAAATAACAGTTGGTTTGCGCTAACTTCCAGAATTATTTCCTGAGATGCTTTGCATGTCATGTTCTCCACAACTTTTCTTCATTGCCCCAATACATGGTGTTCAATAAAATATGCTCAATTACATATTGATAAATTTCTTAATTTTATTGATGCTTCTTTTTTCTCTTATTGCCACATATGCCATACAGTCCTGACTTCGCTTTAAGCCATTTCCACATTTTTGCACCATTAAAGGAGTTCCTGGGAGGCCAGCGTTTCAGATGTGAAGTGGGCAGTGTGATCATGGCTCCGGCATACTAAGTAAACTTTCTACCTTAATGGTACCCAAGCACTAGTGAAATGCTAAGATAAGTGCATTAGTGTAAGCAGGGGGTTATAAATAGAAATAAAAGGAGTTTTTGCTCTTATAACTCTAATTGATATTCTGCACAATCAAAAGTTCCGGTTTGACTTGAACACCCCTCTTTTTGACACTAAAGTATTTTTAAAGGCAAAATATTTTTTGTACTTTTACTCAAGTAGAAATGCAAACGTCAACATTTACCAAATAATATTTTACCTAGGGAATCTCTACTTATACACTAGAATGGGATGTGTTAACTTCATCCACCATTGACACTCATTGCCCCAAAGGACCAAAACATTGCCTTAAAGGTACAGCTCACACCTATTGAAATACCAGCTGGATACTTTTCCTGCCTCGAAAGAGGGAATGTCTGTTGTAAGGTTTTACTGTATTACCCAGACTAAGATATTTACTTAAAAATGAGGTTAATAATCAGAATTTAAATGGTAAGTAAAATAATTGTTTTCTTGAATTCATCATAGAATTTATTCATTTTCCAAGAAAGCTGGATAAACACATAACCTAAGGGAGTTAATAGAGTAAATCCCCTCTATTTTGCACATTCGTTTCTTCGAAAATGTGATGGTGTAGCTGAACAATATTGTTTGAAGTTAGAATATGATGATTTATTTATGAAAAAGATTTGGGTTGAGATAGGATTTTATTACTTTTATATTACCCTTGTAGCTCCAGATTTGTCTCCTTGTCTGTATTTGGGCTAAGTAGGAAAAATCTCTCTCTCTTTTTTTTTTTTTGAAGTTTTTGCTGATTTACTCCTTTAATATGTAAATTATGTTTATATAGTGGCATTTCCTTGTTGCATTTTGCATTGCCTCTAAAACAGGGAGTCTGGTCTGCTCCATGAATATAAATTTTCTTATTTGCTTTTCACACACACCAACACACACAAAAACTCATTATTTGTTTCGCTCTCTCTCTCTCTCTCTCTCTCTCTCTCTCTCTTTCTCTCTCCCACTGTGTTGAAGTACTTTTCTGTTTTTCGGTAGTTTGCCTTTCTGTTTTCTGTCAGAAGCCTTTTGGGGAGTATTTTCAAAAAAGCGAGGCAATTTGGACGTGAGATTTCGTTATTTTACGTCACTCCTTAGAGAGTCAGCCAAGAGAGAAAAAAACATGAAAACACTTTTAAAAGCAAACTCTCAAGCTGTGGTATGTGTTTGCGTGTGTATGTGTATGTGTGTGCGGTGTAACAGCCTTAAGCGAGAACCGTCTTACCCCAACACCTAGTTTCACACAAAGCCCACACCTTGGAGTGTTCTAAAAAGGATACAAAGAAAAGCCACTCAGACCATCATGCTGGTAAATATGACATCCAGGATTATATCTATTTATGGATGTGCCTGCAGGGCTTCTTTGGCTTTTTTGCCAAGAGGAGAAAAGCTCTAAAACCACTTTTATTGCCCTAAAGGATCTTAATTTTTTACTGCCCCAAAGGGATGATATTCACTTGGAAAAAAAATCCTAAATTTTAATCCTAAAAAAGTGTCATTTTTACACCTGTGCAGAGAAACCCCTATGAGTACTTTAAAGGTATTAAAGGATCACATACATTTACTGCCCTAAAGTAACAACACTCTCAATGCTCGGGAAAAGGTGACTCACTTTTACTTTCTCAAAGGGCAACATATTATTACTACCCCAAAGAGTGCAAAATCATACTTCCCAGAAGAGAAAAAAATTCTTAACACCCCCTTTCTACTACTATGGGGGCCCTTCTTATAAGAAAGACACACTGAAAAATTTAATACTTTTACCTTAAAAATCTTGTAATCCTGCCTTAAAGGAGTGACACATTTTTACTGCCATGAAGAAGTGACACATTACCTTATCACTTTTTATTGCTACATTTACTACCCTAAAGCTAAATACCAAATAAACAGACCCTTACTGGCCTGTTGGGGTAAAATAATATTATTGTCCCAAAGGGAGGACTTTTACTGCTTAAAAGTTATTAAACATCCACTAAAGTCTTAAAAGGTGTTAAACACACTATTCTAATGTGGCAACTTTTTTCCCCTTAAGGGGTGAAAATATCTGCCCTAAAGGATCACTGGGAGAGCTGTTTCGATGCCTGTAGTTGTTCATGTTAGAAACAGCTGATATAAAATACATGCATAAGTAAAAGGTCAGAACACAAGCCAGACAAAGCAAACCTGATCGGTGGAAATAATGACAGAACGAAACAAAAAAAGAAAATTTTTGCTTGAGTAAATTGATGTTTGAAAGAATGATTGAATGGAAGGATGAACAGCTGTATGAAAGAAGCAGCAAGACAACTGTTGTGGAGATGAATGGATTAACAAACATATGATGGATGGAAATATGAAAGAATGGGTCAATTGATGGATGGGTAGGTGGATGTGTAGAAGTATTGTTAAGTGGGAAGATGGGTAGCTGTAGAAAAATAACAGGAAGATAACAGTTGTAATGATGAATGGATTAACTGATGCTGGATGGATGGATAGATAGATGGATGGATGGGTCAGTTAATGGATGGATGGCTCAGTTAATGGATGGATGGATGGATGGTTATGTTAGTAGATGAATGAATGGATGGGTAGCTGTATAAAAACAGCAAGATAAATGGTGATAGTGTTTTATAAAAAAAAAACTTGTGGTGAAGAATGGATGCTGGATGGATGGACATTTGTAAAAATGGTTAAATGGAATGTAAAATGAATGGAGTAGCTGTATGAAAAAATGGCAATATGAATGTTTTATGTGATAAATGGATTTACCAACAGGTGCTGAAAGGATGAATAAATGGATGGATGGATGGATGGATGGATGGATGAGTCAGTCAATGGATAGATGGCTGGAAAGATGGACGAATGGATTTATGAATGGGTTGTTGGATGTTTGAAAGAATGGAATGTTTTAATGGAAGGATGGGTGGCTGTATGAAAATAACAATATAAATGCAGTGGAAATGCTGCATAAAAAAATAAGTTAACTGTTGTGGTGAAGAATGGATTAACCAACAGATGCTGGACAGATGGATGGATAGATGGATGGATGGATGAATAGGTGGATGTTTATAAAAAAATGTATAATGGAATGATGAGTAGCACTATGAAAAAACAGCAATATAATTGTAGTGGTAATGAATGGATTAACCAACAGGTGCTGAATGGGTGGATGGATGGATGCAGGAATGTTTCAACTGATGGATTGGTGAGTGTGTATGTTTAAAAGAATGGCTCAATGGAAGGATGGGCAGCTGTATGAAAAAACAACAAGATAACTATTGTAATGATGAATGGATTAAACAACAGATGCTGGATGGCTGGATGGATGGATGGATGGATGAGAAGCTGTATGAAAGACAGAAATAGATGAGTGACACAAGGATTGATTAACGGATCATGGATGGATGGATGGGTACATGTAAAAATATAAATGGATCATTTGATGAATTAATTGATGAATAAAAGAAAAGATAGATGGCTAATTAGACAAAGAAACAGACATCCTTCAAAACGCTAAAAATTCTGTAAACGTTTTGATACGGTTTGGGTTTTTTGAGCGCTTTCTGCATCGCCTTCATTTTCCTCACTGCAGTGCAAAATCAATTAACCACACTGACTGTGTCCTTAATAGCAGTGTGTGGTAATGATCTGGCAACCTACCAGCTCTGTCGCAGTGACTAATGTGCTTTAGACATATTTATGAAATGATCCGTCATTAGCCCACATATCAAACTGATATAACTCACACGCTCGACGTGACTCCCGAAAATGAGAGCGCAGCAAATTTACAGTTTAAAACATCCAGCATGAACCACTGTATTGTGCCGAAGAAAAAAATCATCAAACTGCTGGTGTGATCTATAAAAGTCACACACTGGGAACTGGCTGCCTGGCATGTGCTTAAATTGTTTATATCATTGAAAATTATTTTCAGACTGTTCCATTTGATTCACCTTTAAAATATAATTTCACATTCATCACTGCAAATCTTTAAAAGGGTGAAATTCCACGATTTTCATCTATTTATTACCTCCATTGGCCTGCCAGAAAACTAAATGGTTTACAGCACTGAATTTAACCAATAAGCTATGATTTAAAACTAGACATATAAAAAGCACAAATAATAGTAATACTAATGCAATGTAACATAAAACATTATCTTCTGGGGTTCTGGAGCCTATCCCAGTAAGCTTAGTGCCAACCCATTGCAGGGCAGAAGCACACACACATTTACATACCTCGGTCAATTTGAAAATGTCAATGTCAATCAGCCTACCCCACATGTCTTTGGGCTGATTATCAGAAGAAAACCCAACAAGCACAGAGAGAATCTGGAGCTGAAAGGATGACAGTGCTAAGCACTAACCCACCATGGAACCTAAAATCTTTTTTATTTCAATGATCAAAGATGACATTACTCCAGAAAACCATTCTGAAATACTGAATACCTCAAAAACTCTTGAAGTGAGTGTGATGATTTAGACATTTGCTAAACTCAAGAATCAAACAAAAACGACTTATTTTTGGCAAAGCAGAACTGTGTATGACTCACTAATCCATTCTTTTAAACCTTGATCTTGAATCTTCTGAAAATGCTGAGTATGTGAAGGCTTCTGTAGTTCTGAACACACACACACACACACACACACACACACACACACACACACTATACTACACACAATGAAATGGCTTACACATATATCATATCCAGACATTTTGTTTAAATGTAAATGAACTTCACAATGGATGCTTTCCATAATCCTCTACATTTTAACAACAACAAAAAAATCTTTATACATTAATTTTTAAGCTCCAGTTCTGGAGGTCTCACCAACTTCCTGCAAGGTGGCTCTTTTCTCCGATTATAAAAAACTAACTTAGCAGTGTAATTAAAGGCAGTTAGGATTCTAATAGGGAGCTGATGGATAATCTGACTATATTATAGCATCCCAAATGCTCTGTTCAATACTCATTCCATATTAATTGGTATTTACTTCAGATTAATAATTGTGATGGAGCCGGGGGCGGTGCAGCACCGAGCTGATATATAGAACTCAGGAGAATGTGTTTCATTATGAGATCATTAATGCTCACTGGGCTTTTATGAGCTGCTGGCGATCCAATTTTTACCCATGGTTCACTTGCACTTTGTTTGACTCTCTGCACTATTGATTGTGGTCGGATTTTTTGGGGGGAGAAATGGATTTTGGAGGAAAGGGGTTTGAGGATGAGCAGAACATTTAGATATTTGAATTGAACACTTAGATGATTTATGTTGTAAGTCCGCTTTTGCCCTTTGTACACAGTTTATTCAGTGAAGCGAAATGTATGAAATGGATCTGGCCTTTTTCGTTCATCTGTAGCCGCAGTTCTCCATGACATCCACTTTACATGGTATTTGATTTTTGTTTTTCATTCTTACTAAAAAAAACATACTGTATGTATCAACATAGTAGGCATGGGATTTAAACTTTAAGCATTTAATATATTTCTTTATTTAATGAAAATTATGCAAATAAGCAAGCATTTTGTACGTACCCTTACTACAAGTGCACAAAAACAAAGGACAAGCAACACCTTTAACTTTGTTGTTACCTAATGTGAAGGCTGAGTAGTTAACAACGATATGGTTCTTTCATCCATTTTTAACCTTTTAAAACTTAAGCTATATATAATTTACAATAGTTATAATGTAAATTATATTTACATCATTATAATGTCAATGTTCCTCCAACACGCCTTACCAATGAGTACAACATAGTGTATTGAAATAACAAAGCCAAGGTTCAAGGTACTTAAGGAAGGAGTCAGACAATTCAACTGACTTTATACTGCATATCTTTTTATACTGTATGTTTTTGTTTACTAAGCCACACAGTGATCTATGAATCTTTAAAGAACAAAAAAAAACATCTAACTTAAGGCATGAACCTGTGAGAAACAGGTGCAGATGATGACAGATCATCAGGCTGGTCATTAGTATACTGGCGATGCTGAATGCTGAGTGGCTGAAATAGATGAGAGGGGAAATGAGGTTGCAGGTGCGGTTGTTACATAAACAAACAATTTTTAAAGTGTATATTTGCAGCCTGTCACCATAAAACATTTTTTTTCCACGTCTTAAATTGAATCTCTTACTCTCACTCGATCAGCGACTATACCGTTTTATGCTGCATACAGGATAGCAGGGGCCTAGAGCAAATCCCAAGAGACTTAGGGCAAGAGGTGGGGTACACCCTATACGGGGTACCAATCTATCCCACACACATATACACACTCACATGCTCATTCACACACAGTAAGGGCAATTTAGGAACGTCAATTAGCCTAATCTGCATGTCTGCATGGATTGTGGGAGGGAACCGGAGCACCCAAAAGAAACCCACCAAACACAGGGAGAACATGAAAACATGCACACAGACCCCGAGGCGGGAATCGAACCCGAACTCTGAAGGTCTAAGGTGACAGTGCTAACCACTAAGCCACTGTGCCGCCCTTTGATTGAATCTACATCTTTTAATCTAATTGGATATAAAAAAAAAAATGGGAGTGGCCAATACTTTTGCACAGTCCTACCTGTACCATAAAACATATTATTTGGTAACACCTATGGATTATTTACAAGCTACCAGGGAAACTAATAAAAATTATACATAGACATTTTCTTTTGACTGTGTAAATCTGATTGATTTGCGACAATGACAATTGTTAAAAATGCAAATAAAATTGAATTGAATTGAAATTATTGGGTTTAAGTAGCTAACTAGCTGGTTATTAGACCACTAGATTGTTAGCAGACTAGCATGACAGTGCAGTTTATACAGTGCTTCCATATACAATATATCTTTTTTTTTTTAAATTAATGTTAATTTAGAATTTTAAATAAATAAATAAATGAATAACTAAAAAAATGTATATTTGCTACAAACCTTGCTTTAAAAACAATGCTAGTCAATCTGGGAGAAAAGTAAGAAAAGTAACTTACTAGCTAGCAAATATGCTAACTGCTAGCATGCCCAATTTATGCAGGAGGTGAGGTCTTGTCAGACAAAGATGGATTTTTTTCCTCCTCCTCTTGCACACTCGTTTGACAGACACGGCCATCACAGAGGGACAATGAGAACCGATCTGTATGTGACGACCAAAGGGACTTTATTATACCTGCTAACAAGGAGGATAGCAGCTAGGTGTTGTGCTAGCTTGCTGTTGATGGCAAGTATTAGGTATATACAAAATAGGTGTTACACTGTGTAAGCTGTGTAAGACTAAGACATTGTGTGAAAAAAAAAAAAACATGGTGTCAGTACACCAGACCAGCTTCAAAACATAAACTAGCAAAACGCTTGAACTTCGGTTGCTGCTGGTTAAATTAAATCTATTTCCTGCAGCTCATCTGACAAACAGAGCATTGAGTTCATCTCAATCAGTTGATAGTGCACTTGACTAGTCAAACGCCACTGGCCTTTTTCACATCACTGCCAGAGGAGACCTACCATTTATAAAGATTCACACTGCCCCCTCATGGTGGCTAATGGAACTCCAGCGTGTCAACAAAGCTTGTTAATGAAGGAGCTAGGAAAAGGATCTACTTTATATGTTTATGTCAGACCTTTTGAGGTTAAATCTTCCCAGGAGTTAACATTTTAACAGAGAACACGCTATCTATTATTATGTCTTATTTTGATGACATACTTTCACCAGATTGTCTGCAAAAGGGTTCAGGTTAGATTTACATCACCTACCATAATGCTAACATGAACTAGAGACGTTGGCTTATTTGATTGACAAGCTGTCAAAGCACATCACTTTACTCGTCTGTCTGACACAAATACTGTATGCAAACAAGTAGATAGAGAGAAAAGGAGAGGGGGGAAAAAACATCTCTATTGAAGGATCAGAATAAACATAGCCTGGAGGAGAACTAAATGATCCGCAGCCATTAAAAGTAAATACACTTATTAAGTACTCTGTCTGTGTCCTTCTGTGCATGACCCTCATCGTTGTGTCTATGACAACAGGGATATAGATAGTCAGTTTAAGACTACATCCACATTAACTTTACATTAATGTCTGCCGTGTAAAAAAAAAATAATAAAAATCTTTCATCGGGTGTCCTATCCTTTGGATATTTTTTGTAGCATTGTTTCCCAAATTATTTGTTTATTCAATTATTTAAATTGTGTTGTTATCCGGGCTTAAGAGGGGTGTTTAAGTCAAACAAGGACTTTTGATTCTGCAGAATAACAGAACACAGTTATGAGAGTAAAAACTGTATTTATTTCTCTATAACTCTGGCCTCCCAGGTATGCCTTTAATGGCTTCTTTAAAAACGTTTGCACTATTCAAAATGTTTTACTGCAGCTAAGAGTCTCATCACCGTACAATGCTTAAATCTCAATCGGTTTTACGCCTTTGTTGAACCAGAAATTTTATCTAAAGTCCTGGTTTGACTTGAACTCATTGCTTTCGTTAATGTTTATATTAGACATCTGAATTGAGAGAAATGTGATTTTAGTGTCTTTGACCATGGCATGATGGTAGGTGCCAGACTGGCTGGTTTGTGAATTTCAGCATCTGCTGATCTCCTGGGATTTTCACACACAACAGTCTCTAGAGTGTACACAGCCTGGTGCAAAATACCAACACATACAGTGAGTGGTGGTGGGATCACACCACTGATGAGAGAATTCAGAGGAGAATGGTCAGGCTGGTTTGGGATAACAGGAAGGCTATGTTAAATCAAATGTCCATGATTTATAACTAGACTGTGACCAGAAAAAAAATCTAAGTTTAATCTAATATAAGATTTTGAATGCATAAGATTTTGAATGTTTATGTACTGTACATAAACATGTGGCATTGCACCTTCAGGGTTCGGGTTCGATACTTGTCTCGGGGTCTGTGTGCATGCATATTTTCCCCGTGCTTGATGGGTTTCCTCCTGGAGTTGCGGTTTCCTCCCACAGTTCAAAGACATGCAGCTTAAGCTAATTGGTGTTCCCAAATTGCCTGTTGTGTGTGAGTGTGACATCCTACCATGGTAGTAAAATAGGAATAAATACGACGGTAATCACTATTGGCCTCTATTGTCCCTAGGTAGACCACAGAGGTTGCTAGATGGATGAATGTATCTGTAAATGTATTATTTTAGTTATATAGTTATATAATTCTATAATATATTTTAGTCATAATTGCTTAAAGGGGATTTGTATATTCCACAAAATCTTACTTTTATTCCAAACCTTTTATCAATCTGTCAAACATCTCTTACATTCATATCTATAAGGTGCTCCCACTGAATTCTTCTGAATTCTCCTTTTAGAATGAACGAGAATTCTGACATGAAGGTCACCGCTTATTGTATACGAGTTCGTCAGATGACTTCAGTCCATCTCTTTAGCCTCCAATATCCTGATCACGTTCACTTTCCAAAAAAAAAATAGATTTCACTCCCTGAGTAACTTGTGACACACATGATGCAAGAGTTTCCTCAGTGCAGTTTGACGCATGTGGCAGTACGGCTATAAAAAAGCCATTTCAGAGTCAGTATGTTCCTAAATGCATGCAACTACAGGGTGCGCGTCAGAAATCAGCGTGCATAGCAGAAAGAAGCGCGGCGGAGCAGCACGAGGGCCTGGAGGTGACCTGCGGCATTGCAACAAAACACTGAGGATGATGAAAACACAGTCAAGGGTCTCTAAACCCCAACACTGCCTTGTTAGTGACTGCAGTGGCTAAGAACTGCCAAAACTGACAAAGGGGTGCAAGAGAGAGAAAGAGAGAGAGAGAGAGAGAGAGAGATTAACTGCATGGGTAATTTTTGTTATTTTGTGTGAACCACTTTCTATTTCTATACTTTTAAAAATATAGTTGTCGCTAAATAATTTACTACAGATCTAAATAAATTCTTTTTGTGCCTATGCATCTGTGTGTGTTCAGATATACAGGCATAGTGGAGGATTATCTATTATGAACAAAGTGAGAAAGTTCTGCAGAGAGAGAGAGAGAGAGAGAATAAATGGCCCAACATCAGTTACTTTGCATGGCAATAAATCAGATTTATAGTGGGCACTGGATCAGCACAATGTCTATATTTGTGTGTTTTATACAGTACTGATTCACGCGATTGGCCATAAGTCAGAGGTTTCCACAATGGATTTGCTGGCCTGCAGCCATTTATAATGTGTGTGTGTGTGTGTGTGTGTGTGCATGCCATTTTGTAGTATAAGACAGTGTAAGACTGTATGAGACAGTATAGGACACATGACTTCAGTTTGTTGCATCAACATCACATTGGTTTATCAGGATTTTTTAAACCATCAGGCTATATTATTTAAACACAATAAATATACCTACTGTACCAGATAAATAGTTAAAAGCATATTCGCAAATCGTAAAAAGCACTAGTAAATCATAAATTGTAATCATCGACAAATTGATATGTTGTATAAGAGAAATGAACTACTTGTGATTAGAAATGTGCTGTGAAAATGAACAATTAGTATTTTATTCCATTCACTTCTGAATATTGTATCTCTCTCTCTCTCGCTCTCATATATATATATATATATATATATATATCACTCATTCTCTATACCTCCTATGCTGTTCAGGGTCGTAGGAGCCCCGGAGCCTATCCCAGGGGAATCGGGGCACAAGGCGTGCTGGGACGTCCACTCCTCAGAAGATTGGCAACTGTCTTAAATGCTTTTCACTTGTGCATAATCTTTCTCGCTGCATAACGGTAAACTTCAAACAAAATGTTTTAACCCTTTTCAGATTGATCTGCAGGAACAATTGCTTTTCTAAGACCATTGCTTATGTCCATACACCTGAATGCTCCAGAACAGCAAACTGCCAAAACGTCTGCTTTTATAGTGGTCTGAACACCTGCTGAAGATCAAATAATTAAGGATAAATTATTATTTTTGTTAAATAAATAATCGCACAGTGAAAAAAAACTTATATGTTGTTGTTTGTTTGAAATTGCATTTGCCTAATAGTGCTAAAATCACATGATTAACATTTTTTTATTACACATAAACACATAACTATTTATGTCATGTTCAGAAGTTATCCCCTCTTTTAATACTAAGAACATAACACATCCTTCTTTAGTAAATCATAAAATATAATCATTGACAAATTGATAAAAGAAATTAAATACTTAGGAAGGTTTTATTTCTCACCAAATTTTGCCAAAAATGATCTCTCTTTCTCTTTCTTTCATTCATTCATTCTCCATAACACTTATTCCTGTGTAGGGTCACGGGAGGCCTGGGGCATATACCAGGGGACTCAGTGCACAGTTCACATACACAGATCCAAGATGGGCCTGAAAGCCTGAACCTGCAGGTATGAGGCCGCAGTCCATTTAAATCTTATAATAGGAAATACTAATAACATTTGACTATATTTATTATATTTCTTCCTGTATATCTTGACCTCATTTTTTACATTGTACTTGAGACACAGCCACCTAATATTAATTGATTACAGCCACAGCTTAACGTCTTAACATGACAAATTAAATGCCTTTAGCCACAAACGATTAATCTTTCCTAATTAATACTAAAATCATCACTATAATTAAAGTACCTTCAGTCCACGGGGTAATATGTTGTGGAACACCATGCATAATCCTCTAAAGCCTCTGGTTAATTATTTAGAAGGAATGGTTGAAAATTCTAATCCACTCTAAGAATATATTTAAGGTGTCGCAACACCGGTCACTCCAGGATGTAATTTCAAGATTGAAGTAAAGTGTAATATTATTTTGAATCATCACTTTATTTTGTTTTGTTTGGACTATCTGTTAACATTTCTTGCTGGTAATCTGTACCTAGCTTATGTTTACTTCAAGAATTTCAGTACTAGTGTTTTGATTTACAGTATATCATCAGATATTAAAGTTCTATAACTTTAACAGATATTTTTTCTTGCAAACTAACTTCATTTATATACAGTGTACTGTATATACACTATACATATATATTGCCAAAAGTATTTACTGGTCTGCCTTCACATGCATATGAACTTGAGTATTTTTAATCCATAGGGTTTAATACCTATAACAGCTATAACCACCTATAAATCTTCTGGGAAGGCTTTCCACAAGGTTTAGGCGTGTGTTTATGGGAGTTATTGACCATTCATTCAGAAGCGCATTTGTGAGGTGAGACTGGTGCACATGTTGGAACAGGAAGGGGCCATCACCAAACTATTCCCATGAAGTTGCGAGCATAAAATTGTTTAAAATGACTTGGTATGCTTAAGCATTAAGAGTTCCTTTCACTGGATGTAAGGGGCCGAGCCCAACTCATAAAAAACAACCCCACATCATAATCCCACCCTCCAAACTTTACACTTGGCACAGTGCAGTCAAACAAGTAGCGTTCTCCTGGCAACCGACAAACCTAGACTCGTCCATCAGATTGTCAAACAGAGATGCGTGAATCATTATTCCAGAGAACACGACTCCCCTGGTCTAGTGTCCAGTGGCGGTGTGCTTTACCACTGCACGATTGCACAGCACTTGGTGATGTAAGGCTTGAACGCAGCTGCTCAGCCATGGAAACCCATTCCATGAAGCTCTCTACACACTGATCTTGTGCTAATCTGAATGCCACATAGATTTTGGAGGTCTGTAGCTATTGACCCTGCAGAAAGTTGGCGCCCTGTGTGCACTATGTGTCTCATCCTCCGCTGATCCCACACCTTGATTATACGTGGCCTACCACGTCGTGGTCGAGTTGCTGTCATTCCCAATCGATCCCGCTTTGTTATAATCCCACTAAAAGGTAACTTTAGAATATTTAGTAGTGAGGAAATTTTATGGCTGGACTTATTGCACAGGTGCATCATATCACAGTACCATGCAGAAATTCACTGAGCTCCTGAGAGCTCCATTCTTTCACAAATGTTTGTAGAAGCGGTCTGCATGCGTAGGTGCTTGATTTTATACACCTGGTACCAAGGAAGTGATTGGAACACATGAACTCAATAATTTGGATGGGTGAGTGAATACTTTTTGGCAATATAGTGTATTTCTAAGAATCATTGGTATGTGCCAAAAGTGAGACACCTTTGTGATCCTTTTGTTAACACCAAGGTTGGTGACATGCTCAAATGCTTCCTGATGGACTGGCATGACAATTACTAAAACACTAATGTTAGCATATATCAATTATGCTACTGCAGTGATATCACATATAAGTCCATTCAGTGCTAGAGGGCAAAACTGGCTTCATTAATTGACACTGCAGAACGATATTGGGAGCGACTGTGTGACATGATTGCTTCACGCTTGTTTGTGCCCTCGGCTTTAAAAGACTCAGAGAATAGATTCATATTTTCAAAGTCTGTGCCGTTCTCATTATGCCGAACATAAAAATCCATACAGCTTCTGCACACTGTAATGCGTCCATCTGTAGCCTGGCAGAAAATCATTTGAGCTTACCCAGAAGCCTTGGTGTGCATGAGAGACAAATATTTGATGGTCAGTGTCAGTTCATATCACACTCGGGAGCATATTAGGGCAAGAGACGTGAATATGGGATCAAAGCTAAGTGTTAATATTTTTAAGCTGTACATTTCAGTATGAATTCAGCATGTATATAAACAACTGTAATGCTCTTATAAAATGCTCAAATCCTCACCAAACAAACGCGACACAGCATAGCTTACTCAAAAAAAAGGTATGCAACTTTTGACAACTGAATCTTCAAAGATGAATGGTGCTAAACCGTGGTTTAAACAGGGAGTGTTTGGCAGACAGTGAAACAAGTACAACTTAGCATTAACAAGGCGTAAGATACTCAACCTTACAAAATTTTATTTCTTTGTATTAATAAGATGGACATAGAATTCTGGCGTACAGAAAGACAGACAGACAGACAGACATGTATGTGGGTTTTAACCTGAAATAATAATATCACTGATTACATTAAGGCTCGAGTCACTGTGTGTATGGAGTGTTCTCCCGGTGCTTGGTGGGTTTCCTCCGGGTACTCTGGTTTCCTCCCACAGTCCAAAGATATGCGGGTTAGGCTAATTGGCATTCCCAAATTGCCTGTGGTGTGTGAATGGGTGTGTGAGTGTGTGTATATATGTGTGTGTGCCCTGCGATGGATTGGCACCCTGTCCAGGGTGTACCCTGCCTCGTGCCCTAACCATCCTGGGATAGGCTCCAGGTCCCCGCGACCCTGAATACAGGATAAAACAGTACAGAAGATGAGTGGTACCTATTCAGCTTATTCCACTTTTAACTTTTTGACTATTTCAAAAAAAAATATATTAACGTGTAATGCTAGTATATAATCACATACAGTTTTTGTTTTGGTCAATGATTTCTATGAAATAGTCTTTTAGTGGGGAAGAATAGTCACACAGCATACAGGTTTTATAAAAGAAACCCCCAAGAATTAGGAACACAATGATTAATTTATTTGGGCTTTTCTGATATGAAAACAGGATCAAAATTATATAAATGCAGAAAAAAGTATATGTACACCCGGACACATTTACATTAACATTGATTAACAATTATATACCTGTAAAACCAGTGACAAGATCATGGGCACCCAAGGCTCACCCATGCTGGGGGGAATCAAAGGCCAACCGACCTGGACTGATCCCACACAATAGATAAGATAGAAATCACCAGAACACCCAGTGGATCACAGCCTGCCACGCATTGAGCCCAGAAGGCAAAGAGCCCAAGGCCGCTGACTTGGCCTCCAAACTCCCCAGATCCCAATCTAATGAAGCAACCATGCAATGGATCAGACAAATGAATCTGATTCGTGGAGGCCCCACTGGCAATGTCCTGGGGCCAGACACTACAGCACATCCCCAGAGCAGGGGACCACATGTAAATGGTGTTTATGCACCTCCTAAATGTCTGAAATATTAGTTAACCACCTCTGACTAGCCTTAACACAGCTTTACAATTTACTGAAGTTATTCCTAGCACAGCCCTATCAACGGTTGGAGAAATTTATATTGTTTTGCCAGATCAAGGCTACAACTTCTAGTCAGGGAGGTCCAAAGACTATCACTTGTTTGCAACATGCGTCTTTTTTTGAACTGCTTGCTCATACATTGCTGGGAGTGACTTACTGTACCACACTCTGGGGATGGCTACAAGAGGCTACAGCATGACCCAGGATTCGAACTCGCAATCTCCAGATGATAGGATGAGCTCGTTACTGCTGCACCACTCGGGGACTATGTATATGTGTGACATTTTTCTGACTGGTACAAAGCCCTAACAATGGCCGCTCCTTTCATGAATGGCAAACATTTTTATGTCAAAAGCTTCATCATATCCGCATTTATTTACTGTTTCTAGTTTCACCTTCGTTTTGTTTAATATTAACATAATTTTATTTTTAAATCTGTTTAATGCACACTATTGGTTAGTCTGGAAACAATGGCATTAGAATGAGCGCATTATTATAATCCTGTGATTAGTCTTGCAGTTGGGAATATTGTTTCATTGCTTATAATGATAGATTTTTTAATTACGCATTCAATTTTACATTTTTACCATTTTTCTCCGTGTAAATTTCTTAATCAGTTATTCAAAGTGTAATTAATTTGCTAATCAAATTATAAATTTTCTCTTGAATTACTGTGATAAGAAACAAGTCTCTTCATGCATATGTTTGTATGTCTCTATATACGCATCTACAGTATATACTGTCCAGTATGTTAATTTAAATGCACCTTCTTTCTCTGATCCTCAGTCTCTCGTTATACTTTTTAGATGATTTAGAAACACTAATAGCAGAGGCCATTGTTTTATCCCTTCCCGCCTTTGGCGTCAGCATGTCGAGATTGTCAGAGAAACGCAGTGGAGTGTGAAATTAAGTTCAGAGATGGATGGAGAGAGAGAAAGAGAGAGAGAGCAAGATAAAAGTGTACACTCTGTTTTATTTATTCATATCACCCAAACGCTCAGCCACAACTCTGACAGCTTGCGTGATGGAGGAATATGTACAATACAAAGACTGCTGACAATTAATACCAGCTTGGCAGTCAGTTTTATGCAAAAGAAATGGACTTGTGTTTTCTCTTTTTGTTTGATTCACTCAGTGGTTTTCTTCCAAATAACTACACGTATTGCAATTATTCACAACTCACTGCATAGCAAGCGCCTGTCTCTTGTCTAAAGTAAAAACATTTGATAATTGTAGCTCTGCCGAGGTTTATATGGCCTTTATACTGAATGCTCATTACAGACAAATGGATCATACAGATGAGCAAACTCTATCTATCTATCTAAAATCACTTGCTTGTCTCTGCTAACAGAGAGTGACATACATGTCTTTATTGCAAGTGGGAATTAATTCTTTCTTGAGTAAAGAAAGAGCAAATGGCTGCATGTGTGTGGGTGTGTGTGTCATCTGTAAATAAATTTACTGCAGGTTTAATGTGTGTGGGTGCCTGATTGACTAAAAGCATGTAACTCTTGGTATAATGCCTAATCGCTCGCTCAGCTGTCAAAAACCTGCGCGACCTCGGGAATCGCTTCGTTTGCAAATGAGTCACTTTCACCTGCCAAACAGGAGTGAAGTATAACCACATAAAACCCTGACTCATTTACACACAGTGTCATCTTTTACAGCCGTGTGTTTGCCAGAAGCTTATTTGAGAGGGTATGAAATGCCGTAAGAAGGTCTGCACATAAAATGTGTACAGTGCCCATTGTTAGTTGCTAGCCTATTTAATAGTAATAATAAAAGAAAGTAAAAGTTTCCTTCCTAAGCATGTGCATTAAAGAGAAATTGTTCGTCAAGTTTTTTTTTTTCTTTGTAACTCAAGTTCTTGTCTCCTTCCCACGTTGGTCTCTAAGAAAGGAGAATGAGGATGTACAGAGAGAAAAAAAAGAAGAGATAGCACATTCTGGCCATTTATAGACTTTGTGACTCCTGAAATCCCACTGAAAGCTTTCGCAGGTGACGATCGGCTCCTTCTCTCTCTATAATGGCCTATGCTGAGGGACTGTTACTATGGGAACGTGGCATGAAAACGACACCAGCATGGCTAAAAGTGTCTCTGTCTGAGGAATCGCAGGACTTGCCGGAGCTTGGTGTGGAAATGTGAGTGTGTGAGTCAGAGGTGGTGAAAATGAGTCCCGGGTGAGGTTGGAATCGAGAAGGTTAAGTCTGAGGAATTTTCATGTATTTCAGAACACTGTGATTTCCATCGGGACTGCTCAGAGCGTTTCTAAACCGAGGGAGGCTGCGTCTCATAACAAGCACCTGCACTATTTCCTCTCCCTGTTTGTTAGGGTAAAATCTCCCCAAAATAAAGAGAAATAAAAAATTATTGTACAACAGTGAAGTACATCTATAAGAGAGAAAATTACTTGTCATACAAAAACATTTGGGTAAAAGACAAATTACCCAAATGAGACAATTCGACATCGTAAGATTGTATAGACATCCTGCCCCCCAAATGTGACCTACACTGGTCCAGACTGTAAATCTATGGCATTCAACTTTTAATTTGGCACCAACAGTAAAAAATAGCTACTGCAAAAGATAATGTTGATTTTTTTTTTGCCAACTTCACACCATCACACTACAAAGGTCAAATTATCAGTTAAAAGTAAAATTATCTTCCGTTGGTATAACAGACCCTAACATGGCTCCAGCTGTGATATGTACAACCAACAAAATGCCCTGCTGTCCTCTCGCCTCCTCTGATTATGTCATCCAATTGCCAAACATGTATCAGGAATCGCAAAACAAATGTCTTTATAATTTACCCCCAAGCCATCTCTTTAGACATTGCATTCAGGGATAGGATTGGGATCTGAATTGGTATCCTTGAAATGAATTTTAACAATGCTGTGAAATACCAAAATGATCTGGTTAATGCATGTACTGTATGGTGGAATGGGCATAGAGCATATAAGCATAATGGAGTCAGTGGGACATTGTTAGACCTATGCACCTGGGTTATGACAGTATGGGAACTCATGAAGATAGAGTAGGGAGAATGTTGGAACTTGTTAGGATGGACTGAGGAAAGTGTGGGATTGGAACTGGAACAAGGATGGAATTGGAACACTATTTGCACTTGTAAGAGAAAGTAAGGAAGGTGGTGGCATTGGTGAGGATGGAGAAGAGACAGTGTTTGCACTTGTACAGTAAGGATGAAGTGGGGTAGGTGGTTGTGTTGATGGGATTGGAGTTGGGGCAGTCTTTGCTCTTGTAAGGGTGAAGTGGGGACAGTGTTGGGGTTTGTAGGGATGAACTTGGGAGACAGTGTTGGAGATTAGGGAGGTTAGAATGAGGATGTTGTTGAAGTTCTTGAGGTTAGAATGAGGATGTTGTTGAAGTTCTTGAGGTTAGAATGAGGATGTTGTTGAAGGATACATAAGATATATTGTTTGTTCTTGTAAAGATGGAGTGGATGATGCATTTAAGCTTGTGAGGAAGGAGTGGGAACAACTTTTAATTTTGTGAGGATGGCGTGGAAACCATGTTGGAGAAGGGGTTGGGGACAGTGTTGGAGGATGTAGGATTAAGTGGGGATGGTTTAACAGCTTCTGGAAATAGAATGCATACTGTACAAGGGGCATCTTTAACTCCAGTCCTAGAGGTGTCCAACAGACTTTTGTAATTTCTCTGCCTCTACAGCTGATACAACTAATCTCTTAGTTGGTGTGCTTAGAGTAGTTGCTGGCCAATTAAAATTTTAAATTGGCCCTCCAGCACTGGAGTTAAGCATCATACAGTGTTGGTGATAGGGTGAAGTTCTTAAGGAGGTGGGCAAGTTTGTATTATGTGTCAATGGGTTTGGGATTACATTAAAGCATGTTAGTATGTGGTCGGAACAGTGTTGGAGATCATGAGGATGCGGGGTGGGGATTGAGATTGTAACCAAGGAGGGGGCAGTTTTAGATTTTGCATGAATATATGGGAGGGCATGGAAAGGATTGCTGAAATGGCCAGTGATATGGCCTGAAACAATGTAACCAGTGTTGGAGCACATGGGGATGTGTTGGAGGTAGGGATGCTAAAATTATGGGGCCTGCAGGGAGATTATGATGGAGCATGTGGACGAGCACTATTTATGGATTGTAAGGTTTGGAAATAAGGCATATGGGGAGAGGAAGTAACAGGATATGTTGATAGGGTTGTAGTGCCGTTAGGAAAATTGGCTCTGTAGATCTTTAATAATTACTACTAGCAAGTGTTGGGTGACCTTGACTTATGATCCCGACAAAATGCCTTTGTTTAAAAGTTCTTCATTTAGATTTTTTTTTTCAACTGCCTGTCCATTAACAAACTATGCTGCTTTAATCCTCTTTTAGGTCACCGCTTGTCATGTGGTATATTTTATTTTCACTTGGTCCATAAAACTAAAGCATAACACTGCGCATTTAAATGCTTACTGGCATACAACATAATGCCATACAACACTTTTTGACACTCTGCGGATTATTTCTTTGCAATAAAAGGCAAATACTTTTGATGAATGTGAACTGACAGTGTATGACCTTGCACAATCAGCGAGGTGTAATCAGATGAAACCTCCAAGAACACACATCTTGTCTGGTGGCCACTTTGCTGGGGATGACAAAATAGGGACAAGGGAAGAAATGGAGGAAACTGAATCAGGACTCAAACTCGTACTCAATTTAACATTTTCTAGCACTTACAGTAATAGCAGTTTATTTTAGATCTGAGTTTTATTTTACACATGATTTATTTTATTTTACAGCTGTCCAGATAAAAGGCTTATTTTATAAAGGATCTGTCCTTAAAGAAGTTGGGACTACTGTATATATGTAAATGATACTGGCAACAAGTTGGCAGCAATGTGGGGGTGTCTGTAAGTTCATATACAGTATGGAAGTAGGACAGAGAAGTCATTGGCATCTTTATGTTTTTATAGATACTTTGTTTGCCAGCCAGTTAACTGCAATGATCAGATACAATTTAAAGGCAGTGTATTAGATTAATTGGCTGATTCTAGACTGCATGGTGGCGTTGTGGTTATCACTGTGGCACTGTCACCTCCAAGGTTGAGGGTTTAATTCCAGTGGCAGCGGTCAATAAGGGGTGCTGGGGCGCCACCTCCTTAAAGTTAGACTGAGAAGAATGCTACTTTAACATGTAACTATTTAACATAATAGTTATTTATGTTAATAATGAAATAAAGTCATTTAGTCACAACATCCCCCCGTATTTCTTAATATAATTTATTTACAATAAAAAAAAAAATCAAATCGTGTTTGTGTTCGTGGGGCGCCCGGACAAACGAATGTCTACATATGTAAACACTTAAATTTTTGAAAAGCATGTGATTTGACACTGAGCTCTAATTGGATTTTTTCAAATCATCCTTGGGCACAGCAGTGTGCGCCCCGAACCCTCCCACTCTTGTTCTTAGCGAATCAATATTGTTTTAAAATATTTGGGCTCATGTGATTGGACCATTCTCAACGAGACTTATTAACGGTCAGCAGATTGTTAGTTAATGTATTGAATAGTGATTGACATGGAAGACAGCTAAATATGAGAGAAAATTCTGTAATTAAAATTCTGCTAAAATACCCCTCACTATCCCCAAGTGATCGCGGCCGAGCTTATACTCGGTGCTTTTCCAGAACTTCTTATGGCTATTTACAGGCGATTATTAAAAGTTTAATCTTAATTTTGTTTGCACCAGCTGCCACTGTTCAATTCTCATCTCAGGTTTGTGTTCATATTTGCATATTCTTTCCATGTTCCTCCCTCCATGTAACTCCCACATGTCCAAAGACATGCATATTAGGCTAATTTGTGTTCCCAAATTTCCCGTAGTATGTGTGTAGTAGGTCTACAATCCTTCAATGGATAGGCTCCCTGTACAGGGTGTAACTCGCCTTGTGTCCTGTACAGGATAAGCTGTATAAAAGATGAATGAATGAATGACCGGTTCTAAGAATCATAAAATAAAGTTTTATAGCCTGTAGAAAGACCATCCTCTTTGTATTTATTCAGTTTTATTATCGTATTTATAGGCATGTAAGTACTTATGTCTAGTTAGCCCTAGGCAGTAGTGCAGCAAGTCTAAGCTTTAGTCAGACACAACATAAAGTGAAAACATTTTTTTGTTTTGCTTTTATGACATTTTTGTTTATCTTTTAGATTATTATTTGATAGGACATAAAAAACTAACTTAATATAGTCATCCAGATGTTGCAAAACAGGCTAAAGGAGTGTCAAAAATGGGAAAGTTGCTTTAAAGGAGAGAGAGTGAGAGAGAGAGAGAGAGAGAGACTATAATAATATGAATAATTAAAAAAAAAAAAAAAAAGGGGAAATTACTTACAAGGATGCCAGTGCCAAAACCAACACACAAAATAGAAGCATGTTACATACATTACTTTGTCTCAGTAGTAATTACTTATAGGTCACTTCAAAACTGCCTTTGAACCATCCATGTTGTGTTTCACAGCTAACTCAAGCTACAAAGCTAATTAGCTTCTAGGCTGAATCCTAAAACTCTTTCTGTCCTCTGATCAAATAAACTACATGCTGTGAGGAACAAGAAATTCAACACTCTACATAATGCACTTTATCCTATTTGGCATTCCATCCCAGAACAGTTAGTTAGCTATTAATTAGTTTGCTTAAAATATCAGTATTAGTTAACATTACCTACATATCATTATATGAAGCATAAAGCATATTTTATAGCCTTGTCTCAACAGAAGCAACAGATAGGCTTATGCTAATGCTAACAAATGGCACCAAATCCAGGAGGAATCACATATTTGTACACCATCTGAGGTAATCACATAATGATAACAAATAAAACTTGAGCAAATGAATATCCTAATTTCTTCCTTCATCAATTTTCACACGCTTGTTTCTTTAAAAGAAAAAGACAAAGTTACATATATCTTCAGAGTGGGGAGTACCTGTTGCTCCAATGTGCCGGATGGCACATGGATGGATGAAAATACAAAATACCAAAACAAAAAGTCAGTTTAAGTTACTGCTGCCATGAAATGTTGTAATTGACAACATGGTAGTCAGATGTCTGCAAAAGGTGGAATTGTGATCGATAGAAGGCTTTGAGAGTTCTGTTAAATGGGTCCCTATTATGCTTTTTCAAATATTATCTTTCATGCAGTGTGTCATGTAGCTGTATGTGAACATAAACTATCTGCACT
>JAQMYJ010000013.1:14637221-14648484 GCA_030014305.1 Clarias laeviceps | reverse complement strand
GTTCACACCTTTAAGAGCAGATGCAAGAGGAGACAGGAAGATAGCAGCAGGAAAGATTTAACACGTTAATATCAGATGTATGAGGAAGAGAGCAAGAGAGTATAAATAACTCCTTTATATATATAAAATAATTCTAACAATAGGCAATTTGGTTCTCTCTCATTATTTGACTTAGTGGGAGCATATACAGGCTAAACAGGATGGGTGCAAGAATTGAGCCTTGTGGGAATCCGCATGTCATGTCATGATTTGATATTGGTCTGTAATTATTCAGTATCATATTATCAAGATTGCTCTTTTTCAGAAGTGGCTTTACAACTGCGGTTTTCAGATAGTTTGGAAAAATCCCAGAGAGAAGTGAGGTGTTTACCACTTGTAAAAGATCTGCTTCTAAACAGGTAAGCACATTTTTGAAAAAAAAAAGATGTGGGAAATGTGTCAAGGTCGCAGGTTGACAATTTGAGGTGCTGTAATATTTCTCCCAAGTTTTTGCTATTAATTGCTTGAAAGACATAGTAACTGTTTTTTGAGGTGGTCTTTGAGTTTTTCTGACCTCTGCACAACTTGATGTGTTAATAACCCTTCTAATATTACTGATTTTCTCAGAAAAGAAGGAAGCAAACTCATTGCATTTGCTGTCGGAGAGCATTTCAATCAGAATCTGACTTGGTAGGTTTGTCAGTCTCTCAACAGTAGCAAAAAGAGTGTGTGTGTTGTTTAAGTTACTGTTTATAATGTTTGAGAATGAGGTCTGTCTAGCTGTGGCTAGTTCCACAATGAAAGCATGAAGGCTGTCTTTATAGATGCTATAGTGAATTTCAAGTTTCGTCTTTTGCCACATCCGTTCACCTTGTCAGCATTGTCTTTTCATACTCTGAACTGAGTCTGCAGAAATGCTTGGTGTTAAAGATATAGCCTAACCCTAGTGCACTTGTATGCTCATTAATGCATCTCTTTCTGACAAAGACAGATCTAGATTCAGTGGTAACAGAGATCAATATATCAAAGAAAATACAGAAGTGATCAGATAGTGCTACGCCCTTAATAAGAATAGATGAGATGTTTAGTCACTTACTGTTGAGTAAACCTAAAGTGTGTCCACGATTATGTGTGGTCCATGCACATGGTGAATCAGGTCAAAAGTGTTTTAAACACTTATCAATTCTTTTGTAGTATTAATTTCTGCATTATCAATATGAATATTAAAGTCCCCTGTTATAGCAAAACAGTCAAACTCTAAGGAAATCATTGATAGCAGTTCTGTGATCTCTTTAATAAAGTCTGGAGAGTATTTTGGAGGTCTGTAAATAATGGTGAAGAGAATACATGAAGCACCTTTCAGCAAAATCCCTAGATATTCAAAATACAAATACTGATCAAATGACAGTATTTGCTTGCATTGATAACTATCTTTAAATAGAGCAGCTACACCTCCACCTCTTCTAACAGTTCTGCAGATTCTCATAAAAGTAAAATTAGTAAGGGCTGTTTCATTAAGGACTGTTTGATTAAAAATTATTTATTTTTTAGCGAGCGAATATTTAAAAATACTAACTTGATGGCATTACTTTTTGTCCCCACGGTAATCTTAGTTTGATGCATAATAGGTTGTGGATTGGATAGGTCAGCTGTATGGCTTGAGAAGGCCTCAGACTTGCTATCCCGTCTTAAAACAGTGATAGAGAAAGCTACAAGCATACTGGGTTCCCGCTTGTTCTGTAAACATTTGTAAATGTTATTGCTATCATAGCGGGGACCGGACGCACATCACTGGGTCCTGCTATCTGTTTGTTTTGTTTCACCAAGACCAGATGGAGGAGGGGGGTTTGAGCCCTGGGACTGTGGCCGAAGGCCGGAGAGCTCTCCCAGTAGGGGGAGGGCAAGCTGGGGCCACAAGCCTTGGTGGTGGTGGAGCTCGCTGTTTTTTAGTTGGTATCTGGGGGCTGGCAGCAAAAGAGTGGGAGAGTTTGGTCCCAGTATACACCAGTTCCTCCATTTTCTGTGAGAAGCTTAGAAGTGGAGATGCTGGAGAGAGGGATAGTGTGTCTGGTGAGATGGGCTCTGGCATTGGTGTTTCTGCTGGCTGTAGTAAATTGTCCTGAATTTCCTGGCCGTTTTCTAGAAAGTTATCTTGGAGCTGTTGGAGTATGTCACAGTCTGTCTGTGATGAGCTCTGTGGGCAGGACCGAGCGGGGATGTCCATGATCAGTGGTTGTTTTGGCTGTGTGGTGTTATCAATGTCCTTGTGAGATTCTTTAACCACATGATGACTCGAAAGCTGTCTGTGGTCGCTCAAACTTTGTCCAGGTGTGCATGTGCCATTGAGGTTGAGAGGATTGGTACATTCTGCTGAAGGATGATGGAGGGAGAAATAGATATTTCCTTTAGCACCCTTGCACCAAGTTTGTTTGGGTGGAGACCATTCAGTTTAAACAGCTGTCTATGGCCCCAGAAAAGATAGAAGTTGTTGATGAAGTTGAACTGCAGGTTCTTTGTAGCCAAGTGTTCAGCCCAAGCAACCGTGAGAACATGTTAGTTACCCTTGCTGTTAGTGGTCCACTGATGAAAGACTGAATTTCAAGTCTTTGAAGTGTCTTGTGCTTTGTCAGAATGTTCTGAAGTTCCCTGTTCACATCAGAGACGGTTGCTTGAGGAAAGCAGCATGAAGTTGTTGTCCTGTTACTGATGTTTCTGATAGTGGAGTCCCCGATTATCAGAGTCCTGACCTCGGTTTTGCTCTGAGCTGAACGCCGCTGTTTGCTCGACTTTGAGCGTCTGTTGGTAGCGGCGTTAGCTGCTGGCTGATCTTATCCATATTCTAATCACATTTGGAGAGTCCTCACCCACATTAATTAGTGCATTAGTGCTGTTCTCAAGATGAATGGGGGTGGCAAAATACAAGTGTTTGCAAGTCTTGTCATTTCCATATCTGGGGAAGAGGATGCTATTGAAGCAATATGAGATACTTGTGACAATCTGATGTCTCGAGTGCCTTTGGGTCTCGCCCCCCATTTGTACCATCAATTAATTTGCCGGTCAGTTTTGGCATGTTCCTCTACACTTGGTATAAACTTTTGAGATTTGCTAACTTCACAAGACTCACCAACTGTATGTTGAGGGGGTCCATGCTGATGATCTGCTGAGTGTTCTGCCTGTTTTGGAAGTCCAGCAAACGGACTTTTGTTTCAAGAATCGCAATCCTTTGTAGAAGTGTATGGCAGGTCATGCAGCAAGTAGATTCCACAAAAGGCATTTTCTCTCTCGTCTGTTTAAAAGTAGGCAGCTGTATTTTCCCGTCTATCGAATGTAAGCAGCTGGCAGCGGGAGGAAAAAATCCCCTTTTCGTCCAATCCTAAAAAGCTTTTAATTTAATGTTTGTGCCAAAAATGTTTTGTTTGAGCACTGTGTTGATCTGCTGAAGTAAAATTCAGAAAAAAGTACAGATATAGAGAGCAGAGCGCAGAGCAGTAAGCAGGAACGTCCGAACGGTAGCAAAGGCGGAAAGCAATATTTTTTAGTTTCAGGAGACAGCAGGCGAAGTGGCAGACACCAGTAAATCATCTGCATACAATATGACAACAGAATCAGTGGGATGAGTTAGATCACTAAGTGCATCTCTTACTATAGCTGAAAAAAACAGCAGGTGAGTCAATAAGACCCTGCGGAAGATGCCACCAGGTGAACTGTCGGCCCCTATGGGTGAAGGCGAACAATGGTGTTTCTGCTCTTCCACAGGGACACTGAAGAAGGCAGAGCAAAGGTCAATAACAGAGAAATGTGAATGAAGACAAGGTATGGAGGAGACAATGGACAGCACATCAGGCACAGCAGGTGCAACAGGGATAATTATGTCATTAATTTTTCTCAAATCTTGTGTGAATCTCCACGTACAGTCAGGTTTCGGTAATGGATTAACCGGTGTGTTATAAGAACTTACACATGGTTTAAGAACACCCTGCTTGTGCAGTGAGCTTAAAATTTCTATTCCTGAAACCTTGGCCTTGGAGAGTGGATATTGTTTGATGTACACTGGCTGTGAGTGTTTATGATTTAGCTTCATAAGGAACGAAGTGTACTAACCCCACCTCATCCTTGTGTTCAGCCCACAGACTGCTTGGCTCAGATTCAAGTGCAACAAGAAGAGAGCTGTTCTGTAAAGAGAAGAAGCAATTATGTGCATATTTGTGAGGTGAGAGAAAGGAACTGAATAAGGCACTTCAACAGTGAGTTTTGCGCCAGAGAAAGTCAAGGACATGTGTAGTCTGCTCATTAAATCGCGACCTAACAGATTAAAAGAACAATCAGGCATACAGACAAAACAGTGAGAGAAATTAATTCCCTTATCTGAAGGACATGTTACAGTCAACTGAGCAGTGAAATAATTTCGTTGAGCAACCCCTTCAATTCCCACAGAGCTGATACTTTTATTCGAGAGCGGTCCCTCATAATCATGACCCAAAGATGACATTGTAGCTTCTGTATCCACCAAGAAAGAGAACACCTAACCATCTATACACAGTTATATAAAGGGCAACTCATTAGCCTGAGGTGACTCAAAAGTACAAAGGAACATCGCAGGTCTCGAACTCTGCGGGCATCTCTATGCATCATATACTTCCACCTGCATCTCTGAGAAAGGATTGGGTCTATATCAGTATTCTAGGGATCATCCGAAAGAGGGCTGTCAGGAGTTTGTCTCAACACCCTCTTGGGAGTTTTTCCCTTTCCAGAGGAACACCAATTCAGCGAGGCTCCCCTCGCTTTCTCAGTGATGAAGCAGCTTACAGGTGAGCACCCGTTTGTTGGGTACGGGGGAGACAGGTACAGATGGACAGCTCACAAAAGGATTTCAGATAAAAAGCTGTGGTCTTATTACCCATTTTATAAATGTGAACAGAAAGAACCAATATCTTCAACAAACAACACACAATACTTCAACAAAGACAGCAACAAAGAGTGAGCAACAGAATACAGCTTCCACACTATGCTTCAGTTCCAGGAAATTTTCAGATGCGAGCACCTGCCAAACAGGCTTAAAAGCCACAAAAAACAATCCTTCCCTATACGGTCCAGATATCAAAAACCAGGGAGCATGCTTGCTCTATCCTTTCATGGAGAAAAATAAAAAGCAGCACTCACCTGATTAGAGGTATCCCGGACGAGCCCCCAGATTGTAAGGATTTCCTGAATTATGGTAGAGCCCTTTTGTCTACTCAGTGCTCAGCCTGTATTCTGCTTGTCCTTCCTGAATCCAGGGAACCCCTCAATGAAACACACAAGTCAGTGCTCAGTGAGATGTTCAAAGTTTATTGTGGAAGACAGGAGGAGATATATGCACACACACACACAGAAAGCACCAAAAGGAGGGGTGCAGGAGCAGGTAAAGCTGGCCTGGAATGTTTATAAGAGATAACATGGAGAAGAACAGAAGCTTGGGAATGGTTCTGCAATTATGAGCCTTTAGCAGTTTAAAATTAAATATTCCCTACACAGCACCAAGGAAAATTAAGTAGAGATATAACATTGTAGCACTTATAGATGCATGGCCTTGTGTATAAGAGAAAAAGGATACAAAGCAAAAAGATTTTCTTTTTGTTCTGACTGGTTCTGGCCACTATGTCTGCTTCCCCATTGAAATTGTTAAACCATGAACCCATTGCAGATCTGGGATTTTTATGGACATAGGACTAGGATATTTTGATATTGTTGCATCCTACTCATGTGTTGATGACAGTGGAGTGCTGGACCACTTAAGGAAAGCTGTAATAGTAGAGACTAAAGTACAAAGGACCCATAAAACAGTGTGAGGCATACAAATTAGCTTGAATGCAAAACCACCAGGGACACATGCAAAATTCAGGTAAATAAATATTACAACCAGAGCTACTTTTCATATCCTTCAGAATGAACAAGATGGATTAGACAATGTAAGAGGTTTAATGGAATTTGTATAATTGGAATTCATCCCTATCTTAATGAGGCATGCACAAGATGATTTGGGAATGATATCTGTGACTGATAAAATAACAATAAATATGATGTGGACAAGCTTTATTTAAAAATCAATGTGTAGAAAAATGGTGTAAATTTTATTAGTTAATTTATTTGTTGTTAGTTTATGTTAATTTGCAGTCATTACAGAAGTTAGGTAAATATTGGGAGACCAAATTTCATTTTGTGATTGGGATAAATCAACTACAAATACACTTTGGAATGTCCCTTGCAAAAGCAATACAACCAATGAGACTAAGCAGACAGGTAAGGAGAAACAGACAATGCAGCAAAGCAATGAAGAGGAAGGAAAACCAAAATAAAAATAAATATAGTGGCCAAAAAGCAAACATAAACTACAACATCTATTTTATTACTATTTTTGTTACTTTAACTGTAAATGTATATAATATAATTTTTATTAAAACTGCTTTACTATTCTGCATTCTGTGTTCATGCCCTGAACAATACTTTTTAGCTGGAGCTTAAGTTGGCACCTGAATCCGCCTCTAGTGAATGTAAATTAGCGTGCACACTGAAAATCATAATCGTTTACTGTTACGTGTGCGGTATGGAGAGCCGCACCACGAAATGTGTTAAATGATTATAAGAGCCCCGACACCAAATGGGGCTCTGGAAACTAAAACAAAAACTAATATCCTCTCCTGATTGCCTGACGGCGGCGTTGCTTGGCAACTGCGTGTATAAATGGCCACGCCTTTGCCTGTTCAGAACTCCGAGTGGTAGCAGCCTGCGGATCTTCCCATTCTGAACAGTTTATGTGCGGCTCTGCCCTTCAGCGACCCGCATCGTTACAGTTTATGGGGTAATAGTGTAATCTGTTCACAAAATAGTTGAAACTAAATAGCTGAAACTGCTTGATAACTATTTTGCAAAGATAAATTGGCAAACATTTCAGCAAAGCTGATAGAGAGTGAAGTTTTGCCAATTCAAAGCTCAGTTAAATTGGATGCAGAGTTCATTGCTTAAGTACATATGCCTGCCACAATATTCACAATTTTATTTGTAAAAAAAAAAATTCAACATTTATAATTTTCCTCCCACTTCACAATTATATGCCACTTTGGCATATAAATATATGTTGGTCTGTCGTATAAATTCCCAAGGAAGTACATTCACGTTTGTGGATGTAACATGACAAAACGTGGAAACGTTCAAAGTGTATGAATACTTTTGCAAGACACTGTGTACTGTGTAAAATAGAAATAGAACAGAACTATTGCTATTTAAATGTAAATAATTTGTTGCTTGAGAATGAGAATAATAAACAAATTTTCAGTTTGTTGTTTCTCTAAGCTGAAAGTGTTCTTTCTGTGTAATAAATAAAATGAGGTTAAATTTATTTAGATCATTCCTTACCAAACTATTCAGTACTAATTTACTTTATAATTGTGCTCTTTTATAGTTTTATTTTTGGTTAGAGTTAGGGTTAGGTTTTTGGTTACTGTTTAGGTCCCCATGCATCATGAGGATTTTTCTTTGCCTGTGCCTTACTGGTAATAACCTTTTATATAAATCACGTTTTGCTATTCAAGTGCACTGTGCACAGAAAAACAGCAAACTAATGGAACATTTTCCATTAGCATAATAATAATAATAATAATAATAATAATAATAATAATAGCATTATACATTTATAGCATTACTAATTTATCCCTACTGTCTAGGGTGGGGGCACCATAAAAATTAGCGTTTTTAATCTGAAAAAATGTAATTAAAGCAATTGTTTTAATCATAAAAATTTATACAATTTAGGTAAAATGTATACAAGTTTTATGCTATTAAAAATAAATATACAGTGAATTTAGATTTTTATTTACACAAATGCCATTCTATTTTTTTATAGGTAAAACATTAATTTTAGCATGACATATTGTAGATACATTGAGCTCGCAAAAATGATGTCTTGCAAAATGAATAAATACATTAAATAAAAATGTAAAGTAAAAAAAAACATTAGAACTTAACTATTGCCTTACGTATGGCCATGATTGTTTTATCACACTGATTTTTGTACACGCAGATTTGTTAGTTGACATTCTGTGCAAGGAAAAAAAAATTATTACTCATTTTCCTTTTTGCTAAGTACTTACATCAGCTGATGAAGGCAGTTTTTCTGAGATGGCATGTGACTGCAGTGACAATAGTTTAGGAATAAAATTCCCATGAACATTTTTTTACCCAAGTCTCCAACAACAAATGTGAAATTTACATTAACACAGTTCCCAATATATCAAACTTTCAGCATCTGTAGTTGTAGTAGAAGAAGTGAGTTGTGTGGTCTGTCTCCTGTGCTTTGGTAAGCTTTTCTGGCATCAGAAGACACTCAGTTAAACACACACATGTTGTCTGTCAAAAAGGTCTCTGCTTATTAACAGCAAAAGATGGATTTTTATATGCTTGACCAAACGCCTGTGTCATAAATGTCCTGGTGAGATCCTAAAGCACAAATGAGCAGAAGACAGAGAGCTGCCCATCCAGAGATGAATCACAAGGTGTTGGTTTAAGTTACGGGGAGAGTGGGAGACAGAAAAAGAGAGAGAGAGATAGAGAGAATGAGAAGGTGAGCATCGGATCATTCGCACCTTCAAGAACAGACAAGAGGAGATAGGAAGACAGCAGGAACGATTTACCACGTTAATATCAGATCTATAAGGAAACAGAGCAAGAGAGTAGAAATAACTCTTTATATTAATTTAAATAATTCTCTTACAGCATCATAGCACAGATATTCCAGGGACTGATTCATGGTCATACTATTTGATATCAACCAAATGAGGATCGGTTCTCTGAGTCTGGTTCTGTTTTTTTTCCAATTGTCAAATCAGGGAGCTTTTTCTTGCCGTAGTTACCTTCAGCTTGCTCATCAGGGACAAACTGACAGAAGTCAATACTATATATTTGTATATATTTTTTTGAATACTGTAAAGATGTTTTACGAAATTGACCATTGTAAAAAGCACTATACAAGTATAATTAAATTGAGTTGTTTTGTTCAGATGATAGCAGCAGCATAATTAGAAATACAAAACCTAATTGGAAGGCATTGAAGTACTACAAATGCAATTTTTTAGTTAGTATTGTTTAAAATGTGCAGGATCTACCAAAAATAAATAAGATTATGGAAGGGGTGAATATTATACAAAGCCCACCTGCTATAGAAAGTCTAGGTTAGTAACCATTTACTTTTCTTTTTTCAAATTAAACTCACGTTGCAACAAATATAAGAGAAAAACTTAACATGTTTATTGTTAGGAGGCTATAAACAGGGTTTAAAGACTTCAAGAGGGGGCTCAGGCCAAAACCACAAACAAACACCTATAACTGGTGTTCAGAATCTGACTAACCTGCCAAAAGAAAAAGAAACAAAAATACATCAAAATATCCTAACTCCTTAACTAACAAACAGGAAAGAAACAGACTCAAGAACAAAAACGGCACCCCTTCTCTACTAAACCCCAAACTAAATTAACAATTACAAAAACTTAAGGCCTCATCACAAAAAAAGAACAAACAAAGGTAAGAACAAACAAAGAGTAGTTTTCTTAACTATAAGGATAAATATAACACAGAAGTAAGTTAACACAACTCCACTCAAAGGATCCAACTTAACAAAAGTACAAATCACCAAAAGGATTCTTAGGACCAAAAAGTGGGAAAGGATCCTCACACCCCTGGGCCGTGTTAGCAATGCTGTTTAAATCCCAACTGCTCTCTCTCATCCTCCAATCAGTGGGCACAGCCAATCAATGATGTCAGTTGGTAGCCATTTCTTCCTACTTGTGAGTAGAGAGGTGAAAGAGAGAGAAAACAAATACATAACAGCATAACTTTGAAAACTACCAACTCAAAATTTAGTAGGCAAATAAATGGTGTATTTATGATCCAATTATACAATCAATATGCTAAGGAAAGATATCAAATAAACAAATCAGGAAAGCACTAATTAGAAAATAAAGAAAAAAAACTGCACTGATTTAATTATCAGTACAAATTTAATCTAAAACAATCTATGCTTATTTTACACATTTAAGTAGCACAGAGAAATAACATTTTATTATTAGTACAATTTTAATATAATTATAATATTTATACATCAGGTTACATCAAATTCTATTTACAATAATGACACTGTATAAGATACATCAAAATTGTATTTATATTTACTATAAGAATCACATTGTTAATCACACAATTACAGTCATCGGCAAGTATGCCAAAGGAATTCTCCACAAGAGGTCTCCTGGTAGATACTCTGTAGTTAATCAAGTTTCTCTTCTGTAAGTCCACTTCAACTGTCGGGCTTTATCAAATAAGTCCCCAAGGTGAAAGCATCATCACAGAGCATAAAATAAGGCATGGGCTTACCATCATTGGTCATGTCCTTACAATGCTGTAAGGATTTTTTCTATTCAGATCATATTGCAATGCAGAAAAAAAAAAATGTTCAGTTGATGTAATTGTCACGGGTCGTAGCTGCCGTGGTAGACCCGAGTGCAGATGAGGAGCAAGAAGTGATACTTTGAGACTTGTTATGACAAGACAGGCTTAAATCCATGCATAAGGCAGACATGACAGTTAGATTGGAAGCCTGCTTGTGTTGACGCGTGTACTTTGAATTCAAACTGAATGCGGAAGTGAAGAGCCAGCGTGTGTAACTTGAGCTCGAGCAGGCTCGTAGGTGACGCATGGGAATTACTTGTGGTGGAGAAACAGGCAGAGATCGAAGTTGGAGAGTAGGGGAATGGTCCATGATCCAGACTCGTGGTCGAGAAACAGTTCCAAAAGTCAGTACCGGGAAGATCCGAGATGGCGAATGATCCGTGATGTGAGGCGAAAACGTGGCCATTAAAACGAAGCGAGGTCGGAAACGAGAAGGCAAGACAAGACAGAACGGTGAATATTGGACATGGTGTGTGCAGAGTGGATAATGAGGCGGTGGAAAGAAAGCAGTGGGATGGATCATGAAACTGGAGTGTGCAGGTGATTCATGACAGGGCTGTGGCTTGGCTGGTCATGACAGTAATTCAACATGCTTTTTTGCTTTGGGAAATTTTGGCCCTTTTATTCTCCATAGGAGAGATAACATTACAACACTCAAAGATGCATATTTAAGTCCTTTTTTAAAGTGTTATTTGTAATGAGGATAGAGAGAAATATAATTTTGATTCTCTATACAGTGGTTCCTCATGCGGTATTCTGGTTTTACCGCCACGCCTCACGGTGGCGATATTTGGGTTTGTGTGTTTGC
>JAQMYJ010000013.1:14568617-14578757 GCA_030014305.1 Clarias laeviceps | reverse complement strand
ACGCAGCCCCCCGTTTTTCTTGGGAACCAAGAAATACCGACTGTAGTAGCCTGACTCTCTGTCTGGTAGGGGAACATATTCTATGGCCCCTTTTCCAAGCAACGTCTATAATTTTAGAGTCAGGAGGTGCGCCTTTTTTGGTTTCACGGAAGTGGAGACCACGCCGTTGAAACGTGGAGGGCGATGTGCGAACTGAATCCTGTAGCCTCTATCTACAGTGCTTAGAACCCAAGGAGATATACCTGGCAGTAGCTTCCACGCCAAAAGGGGCACAAGTTTTGGCAGCTCAGTTAGACGGGGAGGTCGGTTAGACGGCATCCTGAAATATGGCAGGAAATGACCGAAGAACTAACCTTTCATTGGAGACCGGTGTTGCCCGAAACACCAGTGTTGGTGGAGCATGAACACCGACCTCCCGGGGTGTCAGGGAGAACACTTCATTCTTGAAAGGAATTTACGCGCCCCTCCCCCTGGGGGAGCACCCCCTCGGTCCTGGGCGAATGAGCCTCAGGACTTCTTCTTCATGAAGTACGTAGGTCTGACTTCTTTGAGGTGGACTGCGAAGCACGGCGCACCGCACCCCAGTCTTACGAGGGGGTGCCCGGCTCATAACACTCTCTTTCTGTGCTTCACATGCCATTCGCATTCCATTCGCACTGCCTTGGCTATTAGAAGTGGCTACCATTGTATATAGTATGACGGTTCTGGCACATGGACAGAACTCAGTTCAACAACAGTTCTTTAATGAACGCTTTCGTTCAGCAGCAAGGGAACAGGATATGCCCAAAGTTAGAGCATAGAGAAAAACTTCCCATTAGGACCAGGTGATGATCAGGTTGATCTGCTTCCAGCCCAAATGAGGTCTGCTCTGCTTTTAGTGCAGCTTACACTGTCTGCGCAGTGTGTGTGCGCAAGAAGCGCCAGCACTGAGTGGCCCGCCATAACAATATATATAAACATATAAACCTATTCATATACATTTGTTTGTTTGTAATTTTTAGAATAAAGTTAACTGTCAGGAAGAAAATAACTTGAGTTTCACTTGTAAGAATCTCAGGAACAATGTACGGTTAAAAAATATCACATGCAAAAACAGACATTCATGGTAAAACAGCACAAACTGAAATGGTGCAAGATGTGAAAAAAAAGATGTGGGGCAGTGGTAGCACAGAGGGCTAAGGCACTGAGTTACTGGTTGGTGGTTCGATTCCCAGTTCCACCACATTGCCACTATTGGGTTCTTGAAAAGGGCACTTAACTCTATCTGCTCAAGGGGTGCTGTATCATGGCTGACCCTATGCTCTGACCCCAGTTCCGCTGAAATATGCAAAGAAAGATTTTCACTGTGCTGTAATGTATATGTGACAAATAAAGGCTTAACTTAACTTAACTTAATGTCCAGGATTGAGGGGAAAGGGAGAACTAGACATGATATTCTACACCATACTTGAATTTCCCCATGAAACATTTGGTGGTACAAGAGGCACATTCATGCAAAATCATGTAAAAACAAATGATGAAAAAAAGGTGTTAGGTTTGTAAAAATCCCCTCTTATACCCTATATAGTCATACATCTCTGTGCCACTCTTGAAACCAGTTCCTGTTCAACTGAAGACATGGGTTGACCTCACATACTGTACTGTACCTGGCATTTCCATGGAATCTTTTGCTGATTTGCAATGCACACAGTTCCAGCGACCAGCAGTGGCAACATTTCTGGCATCTGAGGTCACCTCAGCTCTTGGAACAGGTACATGGTCACTATAGTGCTAATTCCTGAGAATAAAGATGTGATCTAAATAGTTCTTTATACACAATGAAAGTGTTGGTGGCAGCAATAAAAGGATTTATGTATATGACTTGGCTTATCTTATGTTCTATTTTTGTTACATAGTCCAACCATTTTTTTATGAATAAAGACCTCTAGTAGAAAAATTAGTTATCATGAACAATTATCTCAATCTTATTACAAAACACATATAATGACACAAAACCAAAGCTTGCCTTGGCCCAGACACAGTGCTTGAAAAAAAAAACATTATAAGGTAACACTGAGAGTCTTGGTTCATTAAAGGTGTGTGCTTGCAAACAGCCTAGTGTCTTTAGTAATTAGGTGACTCTTGGGTGTTTCTTAGGGAGTAATGCGAGCTTTGCAGGGGGTGAGTTAATGAGGCTGTGGGTTCAGGGTTGTAGTTTGCAAACTTCAGGGCGCTTGACCTCTGATAATGAAAATACACACTTACTCACCATCTATAACATATATAATCCTGTATACAGGGTCATATGAGGCCTGAATCCCAGGAGACTGAGAGGGCACAGGGTGGAATACTACCTGGATAGGGTGCTAATCCATCACAGGACACACACATACACTTTCACACAATAGGGGCAATTTGGAAATGCCAGGTAACCTAATCTGCATGGAGGAAACACACCAAGCATGGGGAGAACATACAAATTCCATGCACGCAGCCCTGAGATGGGAATGAAACTGGGATCCTGGAGGTGCAAGGCGACAGTGCTAACCACTATGCCACTGCACCGCCTAAAAATAGACACACGTGAAAAACAATTAATTGTTTTTCCATAAATTAAATTTTAAAATGAAAAACTTTGTTTTAGTTTTTAAATCTGTAGGCTAGTTGACAATGAAAAATATTTCTTTCCAATTGCCATCTTCAACCTTTACACAACATAGGTCTAATATCTTTTAATTTTTTAATAAATTGCTTTACTTTTTGAGACTTTGTTCGAAGTTTTGTGAGTAATAAGACATTTAAAGTCCTGGCCAGCTCTATGAACGCAGGGGTACCTTGGTGGTAATGTATGTACAGCTCCGGTGGGAGAATCTGTCCACAGGACAATTATTAGTTGTGACATCCACAAATCTGGTATTTAGGGAAGAGTGGCAAAAAGAAAGAAATAAAAAGTCTTATTTGCAGCTTGTGACAAGCTATGTGAGAACACAGCAAACATGCTCTGGTCAGATGAGACCAAAATTGAACTTTTTGACCTAAAGGTAAAATGCTATGTGAGGAAAAAAAGCACCATGTGGCTAGTGGTGGCAGCATGTTGTGAAAAAGCTTTTCTTTAGCAGGGAAAGTAAGCTGGTCAGAGTTAATGGGAAGATAACTCTTATATTCCCATTAAGAGCCTAATACAGGGCAATTTAGAAGTAAACCTGTTAGAGTATGCAAAAGACTTAAACCTAGGATGGAGATTCATCTTCTAGCAGGACAATTAGAACGGCCCAGTCAAAATCCAGACCTAAATCCAACTGAGGCAAGAACAGAAAATTGCTGTTCACAGATGCTCTCCATCAAATCAGACTGAGCTTAAACTGTTGAGCAAAAAAGAACGGGCAAAAATTTTCACTTTGTAGATGTGCAAAGCTAGTAGAGACACACCCCAAAAGACCTGCAGCTGTAATTACAGTGAAATATGGTTCTACAAAGTATTGACTCAGGGGAGATGAATACAAATGCACACCACAATTTTTAAAATATTTATTTGTAAAATATTATATAAAAGTATTTATATTTTTCCTTCCACTTCACAATTATATGACACATTGTGTTGCACATAAAAACACTTAAAGTCCCAATAAATACATTTTTCGTTTGCGGTTGTAATGTGACTTGGAAAAGTTCAAGAGGTGTGAATACTTTTGCAAAGCACTGTACAGTAAGTCTAATGCAAATATAAAACAAAATGGAAATTGGTTCACATTGTCAGTGATGTGGTTTCTTACTGTCTAAAATGACAAAGCTATGACGTTATGATACCAGTGACCATCTGGTACAGGGAGACGCCTACAGGAATGACAGTCTTTTGGTTGTGTTTTAAAAAAGTGCCTTATAACGCTGCCTTGCCTTGGTCAAAATTTATGTCATTCTTATAGTTGATTAATTGCTGCTGACTGAATATTTTTTCTTTTTTTTTTAGTAGATCAACCCGTTTGACACCAACAATCTGACACTTAAATCATCTTTCTTCCCCATTCTGGTGCTCAGTACATGTCTAAATGCATTGAGTTGCTGCCAGTTTAATATTTTCACATGCATATTAGGCTAATTGGTTTTCTCAAATTGCCAGTAGTTTCTGAATGTTGACCAGAAATCCTCCCATGGTTGTAAAAATGGGAAAACATAAAATTTTTACCAGTGGCCTCCACAGGCCCTAGTTGGACTACAGAAGGTCCTAGATGGTTGGATGGAGTATTATTTTACTTAATTAATTTCTTTTTTGGTTTTCTATCAGCATTGCAATAGCAATAATGCCTACCAAAGGAGAGAAAGATACAAGCAGACACTGAATGGCACATACATACTTAGAGCGTTGATATCATCAGGGTGTCTATGCATAATCTATACACCTGTGATGTAATTTAAGTGTCCATTACATACAAAGTCTACTACTAGCTACTTACTAGTAATATAAATACAGTATACTAGAATATACTGTAAGTAATAAAAACAAGTATAAGATGAAAACTTGTAGATGAAAATATTATCACCTTGATAATATACACTAATATCTATCTTCTCTCTCTCCATTTCTCTTTTTCACTCATGTACTTTTACTGCCTGTACTCTTCACTTGGCTATTCTAACTTGGCTTAAATTCATCCTTCTGCCCTTATGAATCAGCTTCTGCTCCGATGGACAGTCCCGCATAGGAGGACTTCCCCAAAATTTCCATCTTGACTTTTAGGTTACACCGCTTTTCTTATGTAAAGCAGTGAAACTATAGAGGCACTTATTTTTGCATATTACAAGGAAAATGTATTAAAACTATTGAAATAATATGTAATTTTAAACTCATATGATAGAGAAAAATAACAATACATCATATAAGATTTATTAATGCAATTAACTTCAGCATTAACATTGTATATTTAACATTAAATATGTACAACTTACACCTTTTACATTTCTACTATGTTTCACTGCAAGTTGAATCATCATCATCATCATCATCATCATCTCCCAGAAAAGCTGTAAAATGTATGTAAGAATGGTTGTTTTTAATTTCATTAATATTGAGAACAGATATTGTAACTCCGCGCAGCTCCTGTTATACTGTTCCAGCCAACTGTTTCTTCCCCGCTCTGTCCTGAGAAGACAGGACTGTACATGGCATGTGGCAATAGCCCCCCGCCAAGTTCCTGTGATGTGTGCAAGTTGATGACACATGACCTTTCCATTTTTCAAGGACCAGAATATTATGAAGAATCTACATTATCATACCATAGATGATATACAGTATATTGCATGCAACTCGACATTAAAGGCAATCAGATTAACTCACTCCCTTCCTGTGCTGAAATCTAAGGATGATACGTAAGCATTTGGTTTTATTGAAATAAGGAGTCTAAGGAAATAAGGAAACAATATGGAAATCAGTTGTCAATGTCCCTCATGCAATCTTTTCATGATTAAGATGAGGGGAGGAGAGGAAGGCAGCAACAACTTTTTTTAGAGAGTTGTTTGGAAGGAGTGATAATCTAAAACCAAGCAATCAGCCAAGGATTTTCATATATATGTTTTAATGTTCAATACTTCAAAGAAATGTACTTATGTATTTTTACATTAAGATGTAATATGTTATTATATAAATATTATAAGGTTGAAAGCTTTAATTAGTTTACATTTTTTTTTATCTAATACTACATTAAACTAATAAAGAATGCCACTTAACCTGTGATCACAGAAGAACAAATATATTGCAGTGTAATGTAGTATTTTTTTTGCCATACTCCGTTACTATAGTTATTTGAACATGCTATATGGAAATAAAGTTATAATAATTAATTGCTTTTTGAGGTTATTAAACATATTCTGATTCCGAAGGTTTTTTGCTCACACATTTTTTTTCTCTATAATAAATATAATGATGTAAAACCTCATTACATCAATAGTTAATATCAAATTAATGCCTTTGTGATTTGAAAGGTATGCATTAATTTATAAGTTAAAGATTTTTTTAAACTCCCCATTACTGATTCATCATGGATCTGATACATTTACTCATCCTGTGTTTGACTGGTAAGCATATGCAATCAGATATATAGGCAATAACATTTAAAATAAAATGTCACCTATAGCTCTTGTCCCAGCTGCGGTATACAGTACATCCTGTAAACAGTCCCTCACAGGTATGAGTTAAACATGACTTACTGCAGGGAGATAAACACTGACCTGGCAATTATCCTAAGTCCTAATGATTGGTTAAGATTAAATAAAGTGATGAAGAGTAATTGTCTGACAACACATGTTTGGGTCAGTTTGTACAATGACATCAAAAGCTGACGCTGGTCCTTATATGATCTTCCACTAAAGAATGTCATGTCCACAAACTGGGACAGTGGAGAGCCTAATAATAGTGGTGGGAAAGAATCCTTTGTTGCAATACTCACATATGGAGTCTGGGCAGATTTAGATTGTATACTTTACACACCCTGCATATGCCACAATGGTGTCTGTTAGTTGTATCCCTAGGAATCTGGTGTTACTGACTCTCCAGCTTTGTTGTTAATGATGTGTAGTGTGTGTCTGGGCTGCTTACTCCTGAAGTCGATAATCATGTCTTTGGTTTTCTCGATGTTGAAGATGAGATTCTTACTACATTTATGTTATTACAATATATACGCTGCAATCACTGAGACTGTTTTTACTACAAATATGTCTGTGTGTGCGTGTCTTCCTCAGACTCACCAATGAGAGGTCAGATATTGATACTGCAGCTCATGTCTAATGGAAGTGTCTTTGATCCTCCACTGCAGTCTATTATAGATCTAGTAAGTCAGAATATTTATGACAGTTTGTGAAATTGTCTGTTATAATGCCATTGTTAGATCCATCTTGTTTGTCTCTTTTTAGACTTTTATTATTGCCCTTTTTGTGCCACATATAAAAAGTTAACTATCCGTTCTTCAAAACTAAATCATATATCTGTATTTCAGATCAAACAGAAACTGGATGAGAACAGCATGTTGGAGAACACTACTGTGAACTGGAGGGTGCCACCAGATGGACAGATCTTTCGCAAGAAAAACAAGGATGACATCTAAATGATTACAGCTATGTTAATACTTAGACTTAAATTAGTAGTGGGAGTCATAAGACACATGTAGAGTAATAAACATTGTTCAAACATTGGGGTTTATATAACACACCTTCTGTGTTATAGAAGGTGTTTCCCTCAGCTGCAAATTCAGTTTGATATATTGATGCCAAATTTTAGCTATTTTACAGGTTCAGATTTTGTAACAAGTAACTGTTGAACACAGAGATAAGGAAAAAGTCAGAAAAGACTTGTTAAATAATGGAACAAAGGGGTTAATGTAACATCAGAAAGAAATACATAAAAGATATATAGAATAATAGGAGAAGCTGTTTAACAAGTAAGTGCACCTTATTATGCATGTCATTATTAATGGATATTGTTTTTGTTTTTTTTCCATATATTAGATTGCATATTTTTCTGTGGTTATAGAGTGCTTCTCAAAATAAAGTTTAATATTATTTTTTATATTTTTTTGTTATTTAAAAAAAAGCTAATAATTTCTAGATTAATTACAGGTAAAGTAGTTCGAAATATTAATAGTGGGAGTCATAAGACACATGTAGAGGGATTAATATTGTTCAAACATTGAGGTTTTAATATTTTTTTTGTTTTTATTTTCATTAAAACTTACTTAAGTGAAAAATCAAAATGTAGTATCTCAAAATATTAGAATATTTAAAAACCAGTTTGAGTAAATTACTACTCATGCAGTATAAATACTGTGTATCTCTCATTCTAGTTCAAAATACACAGATGTCTTCAGAAAATGGGCTACAGCTGTTGCATAATTTTTTAAGAAGTATTGCATACTTGTTTCTATCCCCATAAGCCTTAGAATTGCGCACTTTAAAAATTATTCTGTGACATTTTAAATATTACAATAATAAAAAGGTTTTGTTACGTTAATAAGATCTTTGAAAATTTCACATGTAAAGGCATGTGATTGAGTTGTACATATCCAAATTAATGACTAAAAAATTAACTTGACATTTAAATGTCTAAAATTTACACTATTACTCAAGTTTATTTCTAATGTATGACTGTGTATGACTGTCATAATCTGACCAAAATGATTTAAAAAAAGAATCTTTTTTGATTGGGGCCCCGGATCTATCCTTCCTCATAAAAATTGGTTAAGACCATCATGTTCCTCAATGTACAGTAAGAAGTGAGCATGCACCAATTGCTCTAGAGCTTCCATGGGTAAGGCTACATAACCCCTACATCGATTGGGTGAGAATGAGTATTCTCGGTTGGCACTCAACATGTCTGTGCTCCGCAGCCACAAGTTGGAACTGTTCCACAGCACAGGAGAGGATCCCCAGTTTATCTAAGGTTCCGGTAGATTACCATAATCTGTGGCAGGTCTTTAGCAAGTCACAGTGTTTCGCGCACCATCGCCCTGGCCCTATGACTGTGCTATTGACCTTCTCCCTGGCACCACCCCACCCTAAGGGGGATATTTTATTCCCGCTCACGCCCAGAGAGAGAGGCCATGGAACACTACATCACAGAATCGCTGTATGAATAATCCTTCCTTTGTCTTCCCCTGTTGGATTTTTGTTTTTGTTTTGTGAAGAAAAAGGACTAATCCCTCAAGAGGGTTACAGTGGATTGAACAAAATCACAGTGGGTAAAAACTGCTACCCACTTCCTTTAATAACCCCACAACATCCACGACTGTATCATGCACTCTGTTGGTCAAACTCCCACTGAGGATTAGATGTGATCTTCCAGTCTTATTGGTTGGTGAAGACAAATTGTCCAATTGTGCATATTTAAGCACTTCTCAGTTTTACAATGCAAGAGTAGAAAAGAAAGACATTATTGTTTTCCTTTCGCACATACTGTTTGCTTCTATCTGCTTCTGTCTGTTTTCTCTTTGTCTGTACCTGGTTAAAGCTAAAGCTGAGACTTGTATTCTTTAATACATTATAAAACATTATATCTATTCAACTATTGTGGTTGTCAGCAATTATAATAGTATAACTTGTTGTTTGAAAGCTGTACATGGTTTCCTGACCTCATATGTTTCATCCCAGTAACTGATTAATCAGTATACTATGCATCCTCTACACAGGATGGTTATGGTATTTGTCAGGAACACAAATATATTATACAACATTTCTATATTGTATATTATAACATGGTATATTATACAACAATATACCATACAATAATATTATAATAACTTACGGAGATAAACAGTTAACGTAAAACGGTAAGTAACCATAACTGCTAATAATAATAATAATAATAATAATTATAATAATTGGGACAGGATTAATAAGTTAGGACAGGATTGCAGGGATTCAGTACAGGATAATGTCAGTCACTGCAGTTATTTACCATAATATAGGGCTTTTTTAGCAATGAACTCTTCAATAACTACAACTAAGTTACAGAATAATAATAATAATAATAATAATACACATGCATTACATACTGCCTTCCAACTGCATTCCAACTACAGTCAACTGCATTGTACTGTATAACTGTATTAAAACTTCAGTTTTTCTTCCAGAAACTGCAGTTATTTTTTGTAAGGGTTAAATTGCCCTTAGTGTGTGAATGGGTGCGTGTATGTGTGTGTGCCCTGCAAAGAATTGGCATCCTGGCCAGGGTGTACCACGACTCATGCCCTAAATATCCTGGGATAGGTTCCAGGTGCCGCGCAACCCTGTATACAGAATAAAGTAGTATACACAATGAGTGAATACATGTGAGTGAGTTTATTTTTATCTACAAAAGATCTGTCATACATGCAACTCATCCCATAACCTAATACTCCAGTACACCTATCCTGAATGGCAACTACGCTAATTCTCTCCATCTGTTTCTGTATTTTTCTACCCATCCCGACGCACCTGGAGATTGTGCCAGCTTTAGTAGACAAAGGCCAATCCTCCAAGGTTCCTGAGGCATCCAGAGAAGGACCAGCTCCAGCTGGATTCTGCTTTATGATGGTTGGAACTACACATGCTGCTCCTGTGATTCCAGTGATCCAGACCCCATCTGCCCTTTGCACCTACTGACTCCCTGTGCTGAACTGGACTTCATGTTAATTTAAA
>JAQMYJ010000013.1:14477606-14504456 GCA_030014305.1 Clarias laeviceps | reverse complement strand
GCTCATTTTGATTCATGCACACTCACATTCCATACAAACTTAAATAATTCTTTTGATTGTGTAAAGCTGCTTTGCGATGACAATTGTTAAAAGCGCTATACAAATAAAATTGAATTGAACTTCGCCACCAGGTCATTGATTAGACCCCTGTGGTCCACCACTACCTGGATGTTTATTGCCGCATATCCCTTTCGCGATATGTATGCCTGATCAAGCACTGATGGAGTGGGGAGTTTAGTGTTTCATCCACTAAGCCTAGGACACTAGGAATGCCAGCAGTGGCATGGCAGCCCTGGTCCACCTCCTAGACCTCATGGCGTGTTGCTGGCAGATGGATCCAATCCCAGGCATGGCGCAGAAGGGCATTGGTAACAGCGAGAACGCACCTCCACACCAAGGTTTTGCTGCGTCTGCAGCCTTCTCCCACGACCTCCTTAAAGCTCCTGGTAGCATAAAATCTTGACATTGGGACGTAGAGCGTAAGTACGACACGTTGACTTGGCAAGTGCAGGTCTGAGCAGGTCAAGAAGCTCCATAATCTGTTGCCTTGGAATGCAAAAATGAAAAAATTTACCACACGGCCACCTGTTCAATATTAAAAGGGATTGCCAATTTTAATGCATGAGTCACATTATGAAATAGGCTAATTAAAAGTCACTCTATTAGTTCTGATATAAAATAAAATTAAATTCTTAAACAGGCCTACAGTATATTCCATCATAAATACGACTTTGATAACGTGCCATAATGTGCTTGCACACAACACTGATTTATCAAGACTGCTGCACAGTAGCGGAGACTGGCGTCTTGAGCTGAAACAACACTAAGAGTGAGTTAAGGTTGATCCCGACTGTTTCACGATTCCCGAAACATTCGTACTCTAAGTATATCTTAGGTAAGTCACATGTGTGTAAACGTTAAGAGAGAGGTTAAGGTACAACTTAATTTAGTTAATTTACAGTAGTTTCTTCTTTCAGGTTTTTGTTCTGTTGGGTGCATGGGCTTGCAAAAAAAATATTTAATGAATGGAGAAAATGCAGTCAAAGAACAATCATCATTGATACAAAAGAAAGAGAGAAGAAAATTAAGAATAAAGACATATCAGTATTTACAGTTTGAGCTTGACACGTTTATGAGCTCTGTCGCTTGCTGTTAATAGACGCCTAAGAGAGATTACCACATTATTGGCTTTAGTAGACATGCAATACCTGTGATTAACATGACTGCCCATACAGGTAGTGTATGTCATTTGAAAACTTAACAGCTGGCCGTGCACTACCACGGCAGGTCATGGGATCTCTTTCCTCGAGACGCGCATTCTTAATGGCCACATATGTAACATTGGATTTTGTTTGCTAGCTAAATCAAAGAACAAATGTGAGAAATAATAACACACAATTTCCACAGCTGTGACAACCCTCTCCCATTTCATTTTGTAGTTGGGAATAATTAATTTATCACTGATTATACAATACATTAACACCGCAACTACACCACAATTACACATCATGACTGGCATATGTGAATTCAGGTGAGTGAGTGATCAAGCAGCATGTGTCTTGTCAGCAGATCTTACTGGCATGGACTAAAAACAAATTACTATATTTGATTGGTTAGAAGATTTTGGCCTTGATTTTTTTTATACACAATTATTTTAGAGCCCAAGCAAGTTACAAAATATCTTTTGTATCACTTTTCTGCCAGTTACAATGTGTGAACTAAATATTACACAAGAACAATAAAAGGTTTTTTAAGCAACCAGAAATGTACAGTTTATGCACTAAAATACAGCCGGGTCTATAACTTTTGGAACAAAGTTACAAACTTCAAGAAGTCATTGACAAGTTCAGTGTGGTCATGTACAGACCCCAATTGTTACAAGACATTTGTTTTATACACACAATCCAAGATGCCATTGATCGTCTTTATGCTTTGCTTACAGTGCCTTTTAAGAACTGCCTTATAATCTAGCTCCTTCTATTTGCTCATAAGCTCTATACTATAAGTATTCTAAAGTATGAATACTTTTTAATACCTATAATTTTAGTTTTTCATAGCTATTTAGCCATGCACTTGTACTTTAATTAATTATGCAAGTTTGGCTTTTTTGGCTTGTTTTTGAGTTGTCCATTACTATTTTAATAGGAATACTAGTTTTTGAGGAGTTTTTCTTTCTTGCTTATGTTATGAATACTTAAATAATGTCACAGGTATATAGATTACTGCTGATTCATTGCCCCTTTGATGATATCGAAGCATACTATTTTAGGTTTTTTTTTAGATTTTGTGTATTTTTTTTTTGTTTTATTTATTTTATCTTCATTATCTTCATGCTTGTGCACCTTCAGATTCACCCTTTTTGGGGTTTCTAAAAGCTAAATTAAAGCTAGATATGTCAAAGTTCCATCCTGTATTCTTTCACAACTATAAAATAATAGTCAGTAATCTCTCTCTCACACACATTCTCTCTTTCTCTCTCTCTCACACACACACACACACACACACACACACACACACACACACACACACACACACTTACGTATGTACTTATACTGCCTGCCTGTTCTTCTTCATCAGGATGCTTTAGCTTTGGTTCAATTCATCCATCAGCCCTTCAGCTTCTGCTCCAAAAGATAGTCCTGCATAGAGGGACTTCCCTAAAATTCCAAAGCCACTCCAGTGCCTTATAGTGCATAATATGATTTTGAGATTTCGATTACACTACTTTTCCTATGTAAAGCAGCAGTCTGTATTTACAGCTGTAGAGGCAAATGTAAAGGATTTGTAGACATAAGGAGGGATGGAGTTGATAGTTGTTGGTTGGGTTTAGTGTCAGTCAATATATAGCAGCACTTGTTTTTGCATATCATAAAGAAAATGTACTCAAACTATTGACATAACATAACATGTGGTATCATATTTAAACCATCATATAAAATTTATTAATGTAATAAATTAATTTTAATATTAAAGTTAAAAGTAAAACTCACAACTCATTCATTTCTACTGTTCGCTTTAATTCAATTGCACAGCAAGTGATAAACTGATGATGATGATGATAATAATAATAATAATAATCATCATCATCATCCTCATCACCACCCTAAAATACCTAAAATGTATCCGAAAATAAAAACACTGACATTGATACAACACATTTCAGACGTTAGTAAGGTTGTTATTCATTTCCCAGGATGCTCAGGACAGAACAGCTTCTGATACACTCTCCCAGCCAAGCCTTTCTACCCTGCACTGTCCTGTGACTACATTCTGATTCTCCTGAACAAATTAAGAGAAACAGGCACAAAGCAGTGAGAAAGAAACTGAAGGCTTTCTTGCAGTTATGTTCATTCTATGCCAGAAAAACCTGTACAATACTATACAAGACCTAAGTAAAATGCTAATATAAAATTATTAGCATATGACTGCATAGACGATTTGTTTCTGTGTCATTGTACTCTACACAATTTTTTCACATCACTCTGACAGTCTGAAAAATATGCTTGCCTTTTAGTTTATTTGAGAAACTGCTTGTATCTGCCTCTTTCTACTGTATTTCCGTGGAGCTTCATACATAATTTCTAAGACCTGTCTGAATTCAAGTCAAGCAATGATGAAATAATGTACAGATGCAAAAGAAGTGAGCATGTATTAAAACTAGTTTTAGAAAGTCTGCCTATTCTACCTTATCAAACCAGATTGTTTGATTGTGCAGAATAACAGAAGATAGTCATAACTTTACTTCTCTTCTCAGCCTTTCACCACTACTCGGATACCATCATAGTACAGTAGAAAGTTTTCTTAGTGTGAAAGAGCCATGATCGAATTGCCTGTTTCACGTCTAAAACACTGGCCTCCCAAGAACTCCGTTAATGGCCCAAATATGTGGAAATGGCTTCGAGCCAGGGCATGGGGAAAGAGACAATAACTCCCAGCTGAGTTCCTGTAATGCACAAGTGGAAATTAAGCTGGTGAATCATTGTGTGTACAGTTCCCACAAACAGATGCATCTCTTCTGCAAGTAGGCAACAAGTTATTTTTAATTTCAGTCAATTTTCAAGTATCAGGATATTATGACGCATGATCAATATAATAGATGCTGTATATTGCATGTAGTTCTACAGTTAAGGCAATCAAGTGCACTCAATCCCTTCCTGTGCTGAATTCTAAGGACAATAAGTACGTAAGCATTTGGTTTTATTGAAATAAGGATTCCTGAGTCTATGGAAATAAGAAAACAAAATGAAAATCAGTCTAGATTGTTCATCATGCAATGTTTCCATGATTAAAGTCAGACTAAACATTTTAGAGAGTTCTGTAGACGGAGTGATAAACTACAGTAAAGCCAAGCACTCAGCCTTAGGACTTTCATATTCTAGGTATGTTTAATGTTTAATACTTTAAATTAACTTTCTTACAGTATGTAGGAAGCGTATTTTTATTGTTATTATATAACTAAATTTGAAAGCTTTATTTAGTTTATATTTTCTTTTTTTTCTTTTTTTACCTAATACTACATGAAACTAATAAAAGGAAGGCACTTAATTTGTATAAAATAATATTCATTGCCATTCTCTTTAACAATGTTAAGCTTTTAGCAAATATCTTTTATTTTGAAAATCTTAATATTGGGTTAGATTGTTAACATTACATAACATATGAAAATAGAATTTGGTAAAATTATAATAATTTGTTGCTTTGTGACTAAGTCTATCAAACATATTCTACATTTTCTGCTTTATTTAAACTTTATTCTTCTATAATAAATATAATGATATAAAACCTCATTACATTACTGTTTAAAACAAATGCTCAAATTAATGACTTTAGATTTGGCATTTTATACTTTTATTTTTGACTTAAGATTAAAAAATTTTGTCACTCCCCAGTTACTGATCTATTATGAAGCTGAATATTTCACTCATCCTGTGTTTAACTGGTGAGAGCCTTTTTATAAACCATTTTCTAATTTTTTTTTTTTTTAATAATAAACTCTTACTACACATGTTTATTCATTTATATTTAATTGTACTGTATTGTATGAATTTCATCGTTACAATTGGCATCCAGCTTGGCACCAACAATATCTATGGCCCAGATCTCAGATTCATAGAGAAGGATCAGGATAATGGCAACATTGAAAACTCTCATTTTAATCTTGAGGCTAATATTTTGCTTTATCCAGAGGCACCACCTCAGATTAAAAAATGCAGACTGGTTGCTACCAATTCAATGAACTGCTGAGGTAGTGGTTTTGAATGCAAAAATGAGGGAACCAAGATATTTGAACTGGTCCACCTGCACAGTCGGTTCGCCCATAACCACCAGAGTTATTTGTGATCCATCTTTTATTATGCATTTGGAATTCTTGGCATTATGCAGGCCGAGCTTTCCAGCCCCATTTGCTATGGTGGCCAAGAAGTGCAAAACAAAATAACAAAACCAAAAAAAAAAATGACAAAACCAAAAACAAAATAAATGAATAAAAATAAATAAATACATATAACAAATCTGGAAGCAAAATAATAAATCAGCAGAAAACAATGAGAAATCCATAAACAAAATTCCAAATCAAAAAACACAATGACAATTCAGACAAACCAGAAATGGTAGGTAAAGTTTGTGAACTAAATTCTTACCGCTAAACTCTTCTCCATAACCCAGTCGATGATGACACTGAAAAGGAGTGGCGATTGTCTGAAGCCCTGGATTTCATAGGATTGAATGAGGAAATTGCTTGGTTTGGATTGGATTGCTAGATCGCTCGCCATGCACTTCCACTCGCCATGGGGTGATTTGGTAGAATGCCACAATGACATTGACCATTTTTGGAGGCACTCTGATTGCTTTTAGGACCTTCCAAATATGTCCCAATTTACAATGTCAAAGGCATTCCTGAGATTGTTAAGACTGTGATGGTTTTCTGGCCACGTCTTATGCGCTCTTGCAAAACCTGCCCAGTGAGAAAAGCTGGTCAATATAGCCTCACGAATGATCTGTGCAAGTACTTTCCCTGCCAATGATAGGAGATGCATTACCCAAGATTTATTGCCACGAGTGAGCTAGCATAGAGTTAGCTGGCTAGCTTAGGCTTTTTTATGCTAACATTACCTTGCATTTTTATTGACCTCCCTCATTGACATACTACATGTCATTACATATCACCTCCTTCATTTCCTGTGCTTAAACTACAACAATTATAGTTAGGTTAGCTAAACTGATGCATAGCAGACAGATCTGCAATGCAGATATCACTTAGTTCAGCAACTCCCCTAATTATGCATTATCGTATGGCTTAATAAAATTTTAACTGATAAGTTTCATAAAAATGTACACCCTGTATAGTTGTCATGAAGGAAAAATCTAGCTAAAGACCTTTTTTTCTACCAAGCTGCAAATATTTATTTCTGTTGTAAAGTTGGACAATTTCATAGGATTCATCAGAGGATAATAAGGCAAATATGAACAATGCAATTTTACAACATTTGAAAATGAAAATTAAAATATCAACAAACCATTTACAAGGAGCTGAATTCAACACAGTTTACCTGCTGCATACCATCAGGCTTTGGAAAGGCAGCTTCTGGTTGGGCTGTGCTGGATAGGCACTGTTGATGTTTGGCTGCATAGACCCAGACAACACTCCAGTTAGCCCTGTTTACTACACTTTTCCTCCTTTTCTTGTTTCCTTTCCTCGTAAGGAACTATGTAACAACAAAAAAAAAAGAACCAAGCAAAAGAGGTGCAATTATAAAAATGAAAATCCCCTGAACTGCAGGATTGGACTGTGAAATGTAGACTTTTTTATTCTAGACATTACTAGTTTACATTGTGTATCATAAAAAAATAAAATGTCACCTACAGGTCTTGTTTCAGCTGCGGCATTCATCCTGCAAACTGTCCCTCACAAGTATGAGTTGAACATGTCACAGGTAACATGGTCTGTTGCGCAAAATTACTGCAGCGAATTCTACACTGACCTGGCAGTAATCCTAAATCCTACTGATTGGCTAAGATTAAATAAAGTGGCAGCAAGTAGTGGTCTGACAAAATCTGCTTGGGTCGGTTTGTACAATGACATCAATAGCTGGCGCTGGTCCTTATATGATCTTCCACTAATGAATGTCACTTTCACATACTGGAACAATGGAGAGCCAGATAATAATTATGGGATAGAATCGTGTGTTGCAGTAAGAGATTATGGATACTGGTCAGATTGCGACTGTACACTTTATAAACCCTTCATATGCTACAATGGTAAGTTAACAATCTGTATTTGATTTGCTTAATTTTGGACTGAATTATCATTTTGAGCCTATTTACCCTATTTTTTTGCCATTTCATAGCTAATTTCACTGGTCCTAGTAAATTCATTCGCATCTCTAATGTTTTGCGGACTTGGCTTGGAGCTCGAAATTACTGCAGACAATATTATACAGATCTGGCCATCTCACTTAACAGCACTGACAACTACTACTTGCGGCAACTGAGGGATGCCCAGGGTAATTCCTGGATTGGGTTATATAGGGACACTTGGAAGTGGGCAAACGGAATGAATGCTTCAAACCTTCCGTGGGCTCCACAAAAACCCAATAACTATGGAGGTCATGCGAACTGTGCATCACTTAAAGGTGGACTGTTCAGTGATGAAAGCTGCACCAACCTGCACAGCTTCTTCTGTTACACCAGTAAGTTTTTACTTTTCTGAATAATACCAAATTATTTGTAACTAGAAAAATATCAAAATTAATGATTCATAAAGTTTACTACTACTACTACTACTACTACTAATAATAATAATAAAAATAATAATGGCTCTTTGTTGCAGATTATAAAATGAAAATGACAATGGAATTTGCAAACTATGTCTATGTCGGCTTAGTGGTTAGTCTTGCACCTCCAGGTTTCAGGTTCAGTTCCTGCTTCGGGTCTGTGTGCATGGAGTTTGCTTGGTGGATTTTCTCCGGGTACTCAGGGTATTTCCTTCCACAGTTCAAAGACATGCATATTAGGCTAATTGGTGTTCCCAAATTGCCCATAGTGTGTATGAGCATGTGAGTGTGTGTATGTGTGTTCGCCCTGTCATAGATTGGCACCCTGTCCAGGGTGTACCGCACCTTGTGCCCTAAGTCTCCTGGGATAGGCTCCAGGCCTCCTGTGACTCCTGATAATTTATTGATTCTTCATGAAAACCTCAGTCTTATACTACAAATAAATTACATTATGAGGACATTAATTGACTTAACAAGAAATACTTTACCTAAATGCATGTTTGTGTGCATGTGTTCCACAGACTCACCAATGAGGGGTCAGATACTGAAACTGCAGGTGAAGTCTATTGGAAGTGTGTTTGACCCTCCACTGCAGTCTATTGTAGACCTAGTGAGTAAAAATATCTATGATATTTTGTAAAATTTTGAATTTGAATGCCATATTTTCCCTCCATCTTTCATTCAGAAATGCTTCAGGTACTCGTCAGAACTAAATCATGTATCTGTTTTCAGATTGAGAAGAAACTTGATGAAAATGGTATGTTGCAGAACACCACCATGAACTGGAGGGCCGAGCCAGATGGACAGATATTTCGCAAAAAAAGCAAGGATGAAGTGTGACATCTAAATGACTTCAGCTACATCAAGTAGTTCAGGCAGACTGAATAAAATTTAAATTTACATACAATATTTAGACTTGTAATATAGACTTGTGATATTTTAAAATTGTTTAAACATGGGGGTTTATATAATACACCTACTTTCCTTCACGTTCTTTCCTCTCAGCTATAAATTTTATAAGTTGAGTTTTATATGTTTATGCCAAATATAAGATATTTAGAATTATATTCACATTCAGATTTTGCAACAAATGACTGCTCAATACAGGGACAAGGTGAACATCAGCAGGAGTTTGTTAAATAACTGGAACATTGGGTTAATGTAACAAAAAAATAGAAGATAGACCTCTAGAAGATATGATTATTAAAGAAATTGTTTAACATCTTTGTGTGCCTTACTATGCAACTTATGGTTAATGAAAATGTAATGTAAAAACAAAAAATTATCGAAATTAGCTCAAATTATTAAAATATATCCTTTGCAGTTGGAGGAAATAATTATTCATGCAGTGCAAATATTGTGCATCTCTCGGTTTGGTTTAGTACATGCAACTACAGTACATCATTTTTGAAGACTGCTGACATGACAATTTTCCAGAATACTATCATCTACCCCATTGCCAAGAAGGGTAAAAAAAGGTCCATAAAAGGTCACTGCTGAAAGGGCTGGCGATATGCAGAGTGCTTGTTTCAAAGAATACTGTATTTATGGAAAGTTGACTGGAAGAGAAAAGTGTGGAGGGAAAAGTTTGGTAGATAAGGGTCCACAAGTTACAGGGATGACCATAAGCCTAAGAATATTACCAAGCAAGAAATTAGGAGGGCTTCATGAGGAGTGAAGTAAGGCTGGAGTTGGTGCAATAAGAGCCACTATGCACAGATGTCTTCAGGAAATACGCTACAACTATTGTATATACAGTATTTTTTTGAAAATATACATTGCATATATGTTTCTATCACATATACTGTAGTATGTGTCTTCTTAAACTTCCTTAAGAATACACATACTATAGTCATATATAAAAAAAAAATTAAATATATTTTTTCATGATTGTTGTGAAAAGAGTACTATCCCAGATAGCACACTGCTTAAGGGCCAACACTGGCGCAACTTTAATTCAGTAGATAATTACCAGTTTGGTCAAATGTTGACACAATGTTGGTTCAGTAGGTTCAGTAGTAGAAATTGGAAATTAAATTAGACCCAGATAGCACACTGCTGAAGGGCCAACGTTGGGCCGACGGCAGTGCGTACATTGGGCTAATGTTGACATCAGTGGTTGGCTCAATGTCATTTTGTCCATTGGCCCAACGTTGTCTCATTGGTGGGGCCAAAGATAGCTTGGTTCAGTAGATAATGTCAAGGTTGGCCCAATGTTGGCACAACGTTGTTTCAGTAGATAATGGCAAAATTGGAAATTAAAATAGACTCTTTTCATCGGCAATAATAAGAAAACATATATATATATATATATATTACATTCATTTGTGATAAAATTATTACAAACTAAGAAAATATATGTAACCATTATGATAATATACAACAAAATAAACACCTAGTACAACCACTTTTTCTTTCAACAAGGTGGATGAAAATAAATGCATGTATCAGCTCTCTATCTTCCTCAGCATCATTCACCTCAGTACTTTCAGCATCAGCTTGGTCACTGTAGTTCAGCTTTCCTTAATCATCATCTTCCTCATCAACATTACAGCAGCTTTGGAGAACTGTGACTATCGTCTGTAGTCTATCAGTAATTTGAGCATTGTACATTATAATGTACTTCAAAATATGTTCTTCGAAATATTCCTTTTCAACCAGTAAAATTATAAGATAAACAAACAGTTTCCACATTTGGCTCAACTTAGTTCAACAACAGTTCTAGTATTACAGTACCCTTGGGTTAGGTTCCCCCCCAGCGATAAGCATCATCTACTGACCTGTTTGAAAGTGTTCACAGTTGATCACAAATGAATTTAACATTTATCATTTTAGAAAACATAAGAAAATCTTTCTGATTTGAAAGATGCACCTCAGTTAATCCATGAATAAGTAAATGGGTAGAACAAATAGAGTCTAGTATAGTTTCACATCGTGTCTTATCACCATTTTGAGCGGCTTTTCGGGGATGATGTCAACTAATTTCTATTCCATAGGAGCATGTTATAATTTACATATGCAGTTTTTCAACCAGGAGATCACTGCCTGCTTTCAGCATCTCGACAGTCACAGTGTCAGGGCCTTTCTGTTCTTGAATCGTTTGATGGCTGTGGTGGCTTCCACTTTTGTTAGTTCGTCGGTGTGCAGATTCCCAGGAGCACTTTCTACATCTACATCCTGATCAAGGCTTGTTGTGGGATCATAACTCAGGAGCCTGTCGAAATGCTGCTTTCAACATTCTAGTCCTGCATCTTGGATGTTCCTGAATGGCTGATTGCGCTTGCCTGTTAGCATTTTAATAGTGGAGAAAAGCATTTTTCTTTTGATCGCCACGACCAGCGGCAGCCTCCATCTCATAGCAGACAGACATAATTTTTACAGCTGCAATGCAGATAGCACTCAGGTCAGACACTCTCCTAATTATGCATAATTTTATGGCTTAATAAAACTTTTGTCACATACACATATTGGGTCGCTGGACAACCAGATAATTTTCTGGGGAAAGAATCATGTGTTGTTGTAAGAGAGTATGGAACCTGGATGGATATTGACTGTAAATCTTTAAAACCGTTCATATGCTACAATGGTGAGTTAATATGCTGATTTTCCTTTGCTTTATTTTGAATTGAATGATCATTTTGCAACATGCTTTAATGTCTCCTATTATCTTGATTTTAAAATGCAAGAAAATCAACTTTAGTCCATAATCAAGATATAAATTGATTAAATTGAGCTCATTTCACTGGCCCCAGTAAGTTTATTGGCATATCTAACATTTAGATGATTTGGCTTGGAGCTCGGGAATACTGCAGAAAACATCACACAGATCTGGCCAGCTCACTTAACAGCACCGCCAAAGACTACTTATGGCATTTGAGCGATGCCCAGGGTGATTCCTGGATCGGGTTATATAGGGACACTTGGAAGTGGGAAGATGGGATAAATGTATAAAACCTTCCATGGGCTCCAGGAAAATCAGATAATTACGAAAGTTATGTGCCACACCAGTAAGTCCTTAGTTTTATAACGAATATTAACTGCTTGGTAACTTAAGATTTAAAAAAAATCTTTTTTCCTCTCTTTTTTTTTTTTATTTAGTGGCTCCATGAAACTGAAGCATTCGGACACACACATCCAGAGGTTATTGTGTAACATCCGTCTCCTCAATAAAAAGGGACTGGACTGATAAAATACACACACACACATATTATCACTCAGAATAACTCGACTATCTCAAAACATTGATACTGGACTGATGAATCAACACATGCGCAAACACACTGATCTACACTATCAAACTACTGTACACACCAATCTGTAAGCGCTCTTTTTCACAATATTCAGTAATTGCCAATTTGGACAAAATATTTTCACCTTTGCTGCTAATTATGGAATGTTTACTGTTTACTGTTTCTCCTACCTCTACTTCAACTCATCACCTCATTATCACAAAGTATTGTAATGTCATGTTGTCGCGTTGTCACTTTGTCGCTCTTGTTTGCACATTTGCATGTGCACTTTATCTGTTTTGTCCCAGCTAGCTGGCAAATTAGGTCTCTAAGTTAGCTAGTTAGTTTTTTTATGTGTTAATTTATTTTGTTAATTTATGTTGTCATGTCAATCTGTCTTGTCTCGGCTAGCCAGCTAATTAGGTTTCTTAGTTAATTTATGTTGGAATTTATGTTGTATGTAGCACCTTGGTCCTTGGAGGAACATTGTTTTGTTTCACTGTACTGAACTGTATATGGTTGAAGTGACAATAAAAGCCTACTTGACTTGACTATAAAAAATTATTATTATTATTATTTTTTTTATCTGTTTTTAGTTTTTTACTGTAATGTGCTCTGGTTTCTCAGTAACAAAATCTTCTCACATGTGCTCATCCCATAGAATTTAAAAAGAATCCCAAATAATTTTGTAAAAACTTGAACCATTTAAAGAGAGGCTACAGATTAGTGTAGAAACACAGACACAGTTGTGAAACATATGGTTAAGTTTGACAGCAAGAGCAAGTGCTCGTCAAAGCTCACAATTGTCAGTTCCTGTAATATTAAATGACATGACAGTAATAAAAATGCTGTTATTCAGAAATGTTCTCGAGTACCTAATCTGAATCCTTAATCTGTTTGTCAGATCAAGCAGAAACTGGAAGAAAACGGCATGTTGGAAAACACTACTGAGACGTGGAGGGTGCAGACAGATCTTTTACAAGAACAAACAGAGAAAAAAAATTACCTGTGACACCTAGAACTAAATAAAACAGTGTGTCACATGGCTAATTCAGACCAAGTGAAATTTTAATGAATCTTTTAATTTACATTTAAAGCTTAAATCAGTAGTGTCAGTTAGACACAAGTTAGACATGTAGAAGTTCACTTGGGTGTATGTAACATGCCATCTTTCTTTTTATTACCTCAACTAAAAGTTTAGGTTTGTATTGTAATAACAAATGTTTAATAATTAACATGTTCCATTTTTGCTTCCAGTGGCTAGTTAATACAGGGGAAATGAGAAAGTAAAAGAGGGGAAGTTTAATTGCTGGAACATAGGGTTCATGCATTATTATAAGTGAAGATATATAAATGTGCCTTAGTAGTGTATGTTTGCATTTATGTATTATATAATTTTTAATCACTGTATTCTGTTCCCTCTCACTGTACCTATAAGCATACCATAATCATAAACAAATAAAAAATAAAATTTTGTTACCAATACAGAATCACGTTACTATTAATTCAATATAATGTTCTGTATAAGCAATATTTTAAGGATAGGATGTGTGAAATACCTGTTCTGAAAGAATAACTTAACATTTTCTAATCTAATTTCTTATATTCATATAGTTTTAACATTATGTGTACTGGCAAGAACAAATGCTAATTTGTTATCATTTAAAAGTGCATGATCTTTATTAGTACCTAGAATGAAGAAAATTACAGCAGGGATTTAGATTTATTCTACAAAACATTCCTGCTATGGAAAGTCTAGTTTAGTAGGCATTTTTTTTTCTTTCTCCAGAACTAAGAAATTAAATTTATACTAAATATAGCGTAAAGTTGAAAACTACCAACTAAAAAATTTAGCAGGCAAAAAAAACAAACAAAAGAAAATAGCATATTGATTATATAATTTTACTTAACAAACTCAATATGAACAATGCAAAAAAATTAAATAAAGTTTTGAATCAGTGATACACGGGCATTTTAATATACTGATGCTGTTTAAATCTGGATAAAGGTAATAAAATAGACACATAGTCTTTGAGACTAGACATTTTGAATAATTATTGTATTTAGATACAGTTTAAATGATTTTAAAAATGGAAAAGATGATTGTCAAATATCAAACATTGCTAAGCAAAGTTCACAGGGAATGTTTGATGAAACAGAAAAGGTTACTGATAAACCGTATGAATGGGCTGGTGCTAAGTTTGAGACTTACCCAAAAAATGCCCAAGAACAAAAAAGGGAAAATTGCCAATGCACTTTATTGCTTTGTATAAATTGACTAGGAGGAGAGTAGATGAGTTAGCGGCTGATAATGAGCATCTCAATGTCGGGATAATTTCTCACAAAAAATTATCAGGCTGATGAAACAATATGGAAAGAGGAAAAGATCAGAATGCAGAATGAACTCACTTCTTAGAACAAACGAGCAGTATTTTCCGAGCGATTGTGTGACAATGCTTGTGACACCTCAATCTGAATATAGTGAAATTATTGCCAAAAGTTTTATAACAATAATGCTAATGCTAAGAAACCTCATCCTGTGTCAGTAATCAATGAAAAAATCCATATCAGAGGGCCTCCGAGTGGTGCTGATTGGCCGAGCTCTCTCAGAGAGGAGGGATGAGAGGTACTTCATGCTCTCACATTAATTATGGCTCTACAGCCAATCAGGGGCATTTAGGAGCCCACGCAAATGGAAGGAGCAGATAGTGCTGTTCTCCAAGTGTGTTACACCGCCCCCAATGGTGTGTGAGCAAGCAGTTCGAAAAAGATGCAATCGGCTGGTGTCTAGTCTTTGGCCCTCCCGACTGAGTGGTAGTAGTAGCCTTAATGTGGATTGCCCTAGTGACTGGGAGGAATTGGATATGACGAAGTTAGGGAGAAAATTTTGGGAAAAAAAAAACATATCAGAACAGTGGTCGTAAGGTCACTTTGAAAAAGAAGACCACGTTTATGGAGAAAGTGGAAAGACTACCTCCTTATAATCCTGGTAACCTTCCAGTATGTTATTCATGTGGCCAAGAAGGACATATTTCTGGAGAATTCAAGCTTAAAAAATATAAGTATAAGTGCTTTTATTTATACAACTAAAATCAATAAATGAAAAGAACAATGTTTGCTTCCTACCTAGAATCCACATCTACTTCATGCAGGCTCTCCACTGGTGTCCCACAACCCATGTAGCACTGCTTTGTTGGCCCAACGTCAGCGAAATTATGGTAACCTTTTGTAAGTGCTCCAACATGGGGCCAAACGGCAGTGCATACTTTGAGCCCATGTTGGCATCAGTGGTTGGCCCAAAATTATTTTGTCCATGGACCCACTGTTGGCCTATTAGTGGGGCCAAAGATAGGTTGGCCCAACATTGATTCAGTAGATAATGGCAAGGTTGAAAATTGGAAATTAAATTATATTGCTTTAGCTTTGTGAAGCAGGTTCTCTTAATGATGCATAACATCAGGAGCTCATATGAGGGTTGGTTACTAATCTAGTACATAAATAACATTGAAAGAACTATAACTCAGTGGACCCTAACTAACACCACATTTTTTAATTTATTTTATTATGTTTTCTAAAATGATAAATGTTAAATTCATTGTACTTTATGATCAACTGTGAACACTATCAAACAGGTCACAAGATGGGGCTTATCGCTAAGAAGGAACCTAAAACCCCACTGAGGCCATGTGCTGCTGATTAATCCTTCAGCCAAGCTAAACACACAAGTTTTGTGCCTCTTTGCTCCTATGAGATGTAAATACCCTTAAATAAGATATAAGAGTGTTGAGAATCTGTGGTGGTAGCATGAAAAGCATGCAGTTAGTAGTTTTGCTGTAACGTGTTGAGAAAGATGTTTAGCTATGCATTATTATGCTAGGCTTATAGACCTGTTGCCAGTGAATACAGCAGCATACGGAGCCACAGTGAGGTTGCCATAGTAAGTGCCAGAAACGTTTAACGGCTAATATACATTACATATTGTTTTGCTTTAAGGCACTGCATTTTTGCATGTTTATGCGGTTGTCGAATAAATGTACTAAGGTACGTAGTTGGCATGTGAAACATATCATTTGACAATTTTGCTAGGTTATTTACTGTTTAAATTGCTGTGTTTACTTTGTTTCATCTGGAGAAAAATATTTGTGCTGTTATACTAGAACTGTTGTTGAACTGAGTTGAGCCAAATATGGAAGTCCATTTTAATGTACAATGCTCAAATTACTGATGTATTTACACCGACTAGAGTCACAGTTCTCCAAAAATGCTGTAATGTTGATGATGAAAATGTTGATGATAAAGAACAGCTGAACTACAGTGACCAAGCTGATTTGGAAAGTACTGAATGATGAGGAAGATGCAGAGCCAACTGATATAAAAGACTGAGGCAATGGGTGCTTTGATGACTACAGACCCATCTGTTTCATAGATATTTGAGTTAATTCCACCCCTTCAAAAAAAGAAAAAAAAATTCCAACAGTGTTGTGATTCCATTAGTGACTGATGGTACTAAGTAGTTTGATTGTAGTTAGTAACCTAGTAAGGATCTCTCCAGTGACAGAAGCTTCAAATCACTTGTAAATCACACTGGATAAGAGCATCTACCAACTTCCTAAATGTAAATGTAATAAAGTTACTTTTTACCACACACTATTTCAAGACGAAACCATTCTTTTTCAGCAGCTGCTCTGATACCACTAGGTGTCGAGCTTGCAGCCTGACCCTAGAAGAGACCGCTACTGAAACAATAAATATCTCTCCTGAGAGGGGAGTATTCAATGCAACATGCATTTGGCAGGTATATAAAATATAGATTCACATATAGATCCATAATAGATCTAGTATAGCCAATTTCCTTCTCCAAAGGAGAAAAAAGAAACCATTAATAAAACTAAGTATAGTTTAATGAAGTTACTTTTATTAGGTCTTAATAATGAGAAAAAAAAGCAGATAAAATGCAAGCTGTATTGAGTCTGAAATAAAAATCTTTCTTTTTTTTATTGAGTTATAGAAAAGCAAGCTTTGAGTAAAATGAAAGCTTTCAGTAAAATTTTCCTCTGGGGTAGGTCAGCATTTGGTTTTGTTGAAACAAGTAGCTATGAGTCTAATGCAAATTGTAAACAAAATGGAAATTAGTCCACAATTTCTATGATGTGATCGATCACTCTGTGAACTCAATGTCTCAAGCACTGACAATATCCTCAAGTTATACCAAAATATCCGAATAAATGGGTGAATAGGTGTTCTGCTATTTCAAATAGTGTAGGTAGCCAAGGAAGAGGAAGTAGGTGTAGGTATTTCAAACACAACCATGACTGTGGTGTTGCCTTGAAATTCATGATGAATTTGAGACCAAGGACCAACTTGTAAATTATTTTTTTTTAAATTACCTTATACCCCAGCCTTGCCTTGGTCAAATGCCATGTATTTTTGTTATAGTATATTTAATCAAAAAGTTTCATCTGATAATTATGGTTAGCTAGCTTATAACAATGGATTTTGATAGATGCTAACCCAAAGAACAAATGTAAAAAAAATAATAATAATTACAGTTAACAAAAAAGAACACATCTCCCTCAGTATTTAATTTTGTAGTTCATAGTAGGATGAATTAATTTATCACTGATATAAAATCATTAACACCACAACTACAACACCATTACAAGTCATCCCACACGAATTTAAGTGACCAAGTAGGTAACCAAATAGCATGTGTCTTGTCAGCAGCTCTAACCGGCAATGAACTACAGTAAAAACAAATGACTACATTTGATTGGTGGAAAATTTGGGCCCTGATCTTTTTTATACAATTATTTTAGAGCCCAAGCAGGAATGAGCAAATGTTACCCACAACTAAAAGATCTTTTGTATCACTTTTCTGCCAGTTACAATGTGTGAACTAAATATTACATAACAGTAAGAGTATTTGTAAGCAACCAGAAATTTACACTTTATACACAAAAATACACCTGGTTCCATAACTTTTGGAACAAAGGTAAGGGTAACAAACTTCAGAAAGACATTGACAACTCACTGTGGTGATGTACAGAGCCCAAATGTCAAAATACATTTGTTTTATACACAAAATCCAAGATGCCATTGACCGCCTTTATGCTTTGCTTAAGAACTGCCTTATAATCTGGCTCCTTCATGCATACTTTTTATTCATGTAAATGATAATTGGTAGTTAGCTATTTAGCGATGCAGTTATATTTTCTTTAATTATCCAAGTTTGTCTTTACACTCACTTATGCACTTGTACTGCCTGCCTGTACTCCTTCATCAGGATGCTCTAGCTTTGGGTAATTCATCCATTTGCCCTTATGACTCGGCTTCTGCTCCGATAGACAGATTCCCCAAAATTCATAAGCCACTTCAGTGCCTCATAGTGCATGATCTCATTTTGAGTTTTAGATTACGCTTATTTTCCTATGTAAAGCAGCAGTCTGTATTTACAGCTGTAAAGGCAAATCTAAAGGATTTATCGACAGGTGGGATGTGACATCAATATGTGGGATGGAGTGGACAGTTGTTAGTTGAGTTTAGTGTCAGTCAAAATCTAGCAGCGGCTATTTTTGCATATTATAAAGAAAATGTACTAAAACTTATAACATAACAAGTGGAATTATATTTAAACTTGTGATAGAGCAAATGACAAAACGATATCATATAAGATTATTGATGAGTTATTAAGAGTATTAGTAATGTAATAAATTTATTTTAACATTAAAAGTAAAACTTACAACTCATAGAACTCATTTCTACTGTTTGCTTCAATTTAATTGAGGATTAAATTGAAGCAAACAATAACTTGCCGTGCCTTTTCAAACTGCTCGCTCATGCATCGTTGGGGGCAGCATAACACACTCGCAGGACACACTCCTTCCGCTTGCGTGAGCTCACAGACGCTCCTGATTGGCTGTAGAGCCGTGATTAATGTGGGAGCACGAAGTACCTCTCATCCCTCCCCTCTGAGAGAGCTCAGCCAATCAGCTCTGTCTAGACCTCCAGCTGCGTTCGGAGCGCACTGCAGTCGTTCCCATGAACACTCATGGGAATGATCTGGATCCTCACCTTAAAAATCGTCGGATAAATAGTCGTCAACCTGCGAAAGAGATGCACCTGTCTGTGGGAACTGTACACACAGCAGTTCCTGGGAGGCCAGCATTTTAGGCGTGAAGCAGGAAGCCGGATCATAGCGGCGTAACGAGAAAACTTTCGAACTTGGTGGTATCCGAACACTAGTGAAGCGCTGGGATGAGAAAATATAGAAAAAAAATAAACTGTGTTCTGTTATTCTGTGCAAATTCTGTTATTCAAGTCAAAGTCCCACTTTGACTTGAACACCCCTATAGTGTGCTTGAACTGCCATCAGAAAGAGACATAATAATAGTAGGCAGTAAATAATACGACAATCAAAAGGGCACAAAAATAGATGTTGAAATGTAGGCAAGGTATATGGTATATTTTAAAGTTGCTCTGCTTGGGGCAATGAGACACGCAGTACTTGATGTTGGTTGTGAGATGCGATCTTTGCTCTGCTGGGTAAAAGCTCCCTTACTTTTGGGACAGGTAACTGAAGTCTCTGCCATATCTTCTGCCTCATCTCTCTCACAGGCCATCACACCGTCTACATCGGCGTGCACGTACCAAAGAGCTACAGGCGGCGGAGACGCCATCGCCGACGCACCAGCCACAAAGAGAGGAAGGAAAAACTGACGGAGAACACCGAGGAGACGAGCAGCAGCATCCTCAAACCGATTGGTATGTGCTGGAACGTCTTAGTTCTGTCTTACACACGCACAGATTGCTCAGTAAGCACTGCAAACTTACATCAGCACCTAGTTCTTATACAGTTTAGTGGTATTTATCTTTTAAACACACACACACACACACACACATGCACACGCAGACCATCCACAAACTGCTTAGTAAGAGCTGTCAGCTCACATCAGCACCGAATTCTCTTTCAGTGAAGTGGTCCCTTCTTCTTATACACACACACACACACACATAGACACACAACCAGGAGCATCCTTAAAGACTGTAAAAACCGTCAGGTCGTATCAGCACCTATTTCTCCTTCACAGGTAACACACACACACATGCAAAACTAGTCAAATCCATGAACTTCAATGAATTGTCAGACTGTCCCGTACGCCGTCCCCTGCCCCGTGTCCTTAGTCTCCTGGCATAGGATCCAGGCGACCCCAGCGACCCTGTATACAGGATAAAGCGGTATAGACGACGATGATGACGATAGTCAGATCCAATATCCAGTCTGTTTATGAGTGTATGAGTGTGTTTAGACAGACTGGAATGAAGGCCCCGGTGTGTATTAGTCTATTCTAACCAGACTGTGATTGCATGATGTGAGTCACAGAAAGAAGTCTACATTTTTGTGTGTGAGAGAGAGAGAGATTAGGAGGTGTTTCATCAATTCAATTCGGATGCCTAGCATCAAGACATCATAATGATGGCTCTAGGGGATTAGGATCAGAAGGAGAAAGGAGGAGAGGCAATGGGGAATAAACAAGACGGAAATAGAAGGAGGAAAAGAAAGTATCCGTTAAATATTTAAAAGCAGCAGCAGGCGTACAAATGAGTGTTAATGAAATAATAATCTAGTAGTCTGTTACACAAAGCGATGTTCATCTGCGCTAGAGAAGGTTTACGAGGATGACACCATCGACAAGAGCAATGTACACAGATGGATGAGAAGGTTTAAAGAAGGGGAAACCAGCATCGAAGACAAAACAGACACATTAATCACCTGCGATAAAGAGGATTCGCAATTTAAATGTTTGCATACTTTTGCGTTACTTTGGGTACAGCTCTCGTAAAATAAAAGCATATTCAAGATTGAAGCATTGAAAAAAAATCTATAATGTCAGATAAGGATATCGTTAAATCGGAACATCGGAATATTCTCTCGCCGGTGCTACGGTGCTAAGCCACCTTAGCGGCTTTTGCTAGGAAACTGATAACCTAAAAGAGAAGATCAGCGCAAATGCAGCGAGAACAATGCGCCGCATTCTAGCGACTGACCCTCTGAGGTTGAAACCCGCTGTGCACACAGTTAACCTTTTGTCTCTAGATGGATTGCTTCCTGATTGCTATCTGTGATCCGGATGCTTGTTTGTGGTTATCAGTCATTCCCTAATAAAAGCCGCGACAAAAGAGGTTTAGTAAATCTGCCTAAAATGGGAATGTTTTTTAAAGCACTGTAGGACGCAGGAGAGTCTAAAAAAAGTTTGTGTTTAGAAGTAATTTATTTAACTTCTTGGTTTTTGTACATGTTACAAGTTAGGAATCCCAACATGTCCTAATCCCATCTCAATCCTACCTCTTTTTCAACACCATCATGGATACGCTTATCCTGTTACCACCATTATGTTATAATGTTACGAAATAACAATGGGAAATGTCACACGACCCTGTAAGACTCTACATCAGAAAGATTTAAACCCCTCCTCAACATTCAGTTTAAGGTGACAAAATCACATACTTCTTCAGAATTCATATAATCCAACACCAAAGCTGTTTACACTATAAACCCATGTTTTTTCCCCATATTCTCAGAATGGTCAATATTGATTTGTAAACTATAAACATCTACTCATCAAAGTTGTTGATATATCATCATTTTCAGTTATTAAATGGCATTTACTCACATAGACACACGACATCTGTGTGGGATTGTACTCAAGAACATATAGAACAAACTTGCTAGTTAACCTAGCTTGACTTTGTCACAGGTAGACTCACTCACATTGACATTTTGCATTTAAGGCATTAAACAGACAACCTCAACCAGAGTGACTAGCATTTATCTCATTTATACACCTGAGAAAGGGAGTAGTGGTTAGCACTGTCGCCTCACACCTCCAGGGTTCGGGTTCGATTCCTGCCTCGGGTCTGCGTGCATGGAGTTTGCATGTTCTGCCCAGGTCTCCCACTGGTACTCCGGTTTCCTCCCACAGTCCAAAGACATGCAAATTAGGTTAATTGACGTTTCCAAATTGCCCATAGTGCATGTGTCCTTCAAGGGATTAACAACCTCTCCAGGGTGGACCTGGGTCTCCTGGGATAGGCTTTAGGCCCCTCGTGACCCTGTACACATAAATAAAGTGGTATAGAAGGTGAATGAATAGACCTGAGAAAGTTAAGCTAAGACCATGCTCAAGGGCTCAGCATTGTCAGTTTGAGACAGTGTTGGGACTTGAACTCATGACCTTTCGATCAGAAGTCCAAATTTCAACATCTGCATGGTTATATCTTTAGCAATTTATTTAACCGACAAACTTGGTGATATATATATATATATATATATATATATATAATAACAATCAGCTGTGTTTTCTATCTTCGCACGCATGCATGTTTTGTATACATTGCTTGGCCAAAAAAAAAGACAGACACTCAAAGAATTCTTTTGACTGCCTTAAGCTTTGATTATAGCACACAATGTTGAGGCCAATTAAGCAGTGTCACATGGGAGGGAGTGCTGATGCTGCTTATCATCACGGCTGTGATGCGGTCATAGGCACGACCTCGAGTATCATATTGCTTTTATACAACTGTTCCGAAAACACTATTTATTATCAGCAGATTATGATTGATTTGTTTATTGAACCAGTTATTTTGACAAAACATACCCGTATTTTAGGCGTATATAAAACTATTCTGAAACAATTCAATTCTGAACGACTTTTTACGTTTTAAACGAACAGTTATTAAGTAGACAAAGTGTTGTTTAAAATGACATAAGCTTATCATATACTTTTTGTATGTGCATTTTGGCATGTTCGTTCTATGATAGAGTAATTTACGATTGTAGAACACTTGCGACGCGCAGTGATAAATATAGTAAAACACACTACAGTGATGTTACCGTGCATATCACCACTCCTGAAATGCCTCTTGTCCAATCAGATTGTACTATTCATGTAATTCAAGTTTGAAGTCGATTTCTCATGCACTGAAAACATATCACATATCGCCGTACCATCAGTGAGGAAGAATCCCATCCCATTAATGTGATACCCTGATCGTTAAGTACATTTAGTTCATCATCTGTCTTCATTTTATTGCCACATAACATCTGACCAACTGAAGCAACCTCAGATTATAACATTGCCTACAGAGGTTTGCGCTTTTTTTATGCAGCCTGATGCAGCCATCGCTCTGGAATAGGGTCAGTCTGAATTCATTAGACCGCATGACCGTTTCCCCATTGCTCCAAAGTTCATGAATTTTTAAGACCACTTTTCTTTAATGAAGTTGACGGTGTAGCACTATCCTTTCAGGTTTTAATAATGTGCTGTTGGTTCTTAACCCAATAACAGTAATTTCAAATCTTCTTAGGTGTTTTCTTTGTTTGATGCAAGCCAGTAATTAGCTCTTTCTGAAATTACTACTTTTTTGGTGAGGGTGTGTATATTAATTTGCTAAGCCTTTTGTAAAATTGCATACTGAGAAAGTCTTATATATATTTTTTTTTTTCGAGTTGTGTTTTTGTAAGAGTTTATTTTTGGAGAGTATCAGTATGTCAGTGGATTTAGCTTGTGCAATAATAAACTTGGAAAACTTGTTTAGAGCTGGTATTTGTGAGATGGCATTGATTCTTGGTGTTTCATTTATTCTTAAAGGTCTTATATTACAGGTTATCTATGATATTTCGAGCAAGGCATATCTTTTAGTTACGTTTTGTTCACAAGCTTTATCTATTATTTGGGATGTATATAAAGACTTCATAACCCAAAGTGAAGCAGAGACAATCTGCCATCTGGGTGGTCCTGATTCCAATAAGTCATACGTTTTTACTATTATTCTAAGGATAAAGGGGAAAACCTCTTATCGTCATTCTTTTTCTATTCTTTAAATAAAAGGCTGCTATTGTAACCAGGCCTCAGTAGAGGATTTATAGGTATCCTATAACATAAGGAGGTATCAGTAAAAGCTGTTCATGGTGTGGGAAGAAACCCTCGGGTCTAAGACCAACACATTTCAGTACAAAAGCAGGATTTGTTAACATATCTCGTCCTTTTTAGCTGGATAATTTGTGCTTTTATTTAATAGAAAGACGCAGGTAAGTAGTTCTTTCAGACAGTTGAATGTACACAAGTAAACATTTTAAAAATATTTATATTAATTTATATAAAAAAAGAATACATTATTAAACCTTATCCCAAACAGCAGATAAACATTTATGCCTGTCACCTTCACGGTCCGGGTTTCCCGCCCAGGCTCGATTCCTGCCTTTGTGTACATGGAGTTTGCATGTTAGCCCCGTCATTGGTGAGTTTCCTCCCACAGTCCAAGGGCATGCAGATTGGCGTTCCCAAATTGCCCGTAGTGTGTGTTTGTGTGTGTACGTGTACAGTATGTGTGTGTGTGCCCTTCGACAGATTGACACCCTGTCTAGAGTGTATCCCGCCTCGTGCCCTAAGTCTCCTGGCATTGGCTCCCGACCCCTTGTGACCCTGTACACAGGATGAAGCGGTATAGATGATGAGATGACATTCATTACATATTTGACTAATTATGCTTAAGTAGATCAGGATTATCTAATGAAATCATGATTGTTTCTAAAAACCTCATAGATTTAATTAATTAACAAATTAAGTTGTTTAAATAAATTAATTTGCTTTAATATATAATCAAATAGGTTAACCTTTTTGATTAATCAATTACTGTAGATGTTATTCTCAGTCGAACTATTTCACATGATTCAGCATGATACAGTTCGTTGATTTGCCTGATCTGAACCACAGAAACTTCTCTGACATTTTGACACGCAATGAATTTAAACCACATCCTTTCCTTTTTGGCTGTTTGCCTTGACATACCTAAAGTGTTTTATTTCTCTTTAATCAACAGTTTTAATTCCAACAGTTATTTATACTGTATTGTAACACATATAATCTGGCCAAAAATGGTCACTATTTCAGATGGGTCAAATAATTGAGCTACATCAAGCAAAAAACAACTTAGATTAGATGAATTTAAAGAAAGCTTCAACACATTATCACATTATCGAAATCTGATTAATGAATTGTGGAAGACGTGGTCGGAAAAAAAAAACAATCATTACTGGCAATCACTTAAACACTGGGTGCAGTTGCATGGTAAAAGTCGAGTAAAAAACATAGCCATGTTTAATAGTGAAAGTAAAAGCATTTTCATACACACACTGTGATGAGAACTCTCATGATTGGGACTAAACAGCTGTGTGGCCATAAGAAACCAACATGTTAGTGAGACTAAGGGAGCAATGGAAAAAGGTCATGTGTTCTGCTGAGTTTTAATCGACCCTATTCCAGAGTGATGGGCGTGTCAGGGTAAGAAGGGAAGCACATATCATGTATAGTGGGCACTGTACAAGTCTCTGGAGGCAGTGTTATGATCTGGGGTTGCTGCAGTTGGTCAGGTTCAGGCTCAGCAACGTAATGTGGCAATAAAATGAAGTCAGCTGACGACCTGAATGTACTGAATGACCAGGTTATCACATCTATCTACCTACTCAAGAATCCAAATTGTGAAAAAAGTGGTTCAGGGAGCATGAAGAATCATTTCCACACATAAACTGGCCACCACTTGGAGTGTATGACTTTTTGTTTCACAAGGCAGTGTATATTTACATAAAAACAAGTTTTAAATGAGTCACCCGTCACAATGACAAATAAATTAACTACACCTAAAATAGGTTTATTCAAGCCCACTGCCCAGTGAAGTAAATGGGTTTGGAACTGTGTATCATGTAACCGGGGTGAGGTTTGCGAGCCTTAGTAATAAGCATGAACTGCTTTGTAAAATAATGCCATGATATGTGTGGTTTGATATTCTATCTTCTGCGGTGCCGCTTTTATTGTGTGTGTGAAATTACAAGACAAATGCACCGTTCTAAGCGGCTGTTATTGCATACTGTGTAAGCATGAATCAGCTCTGCGAGCTCACAATAATGTTAATTAACCATTAACAAGCATCCCTGGCTAGTCAGAGGATGAAGTCCGACATCGATGAGAGTCCGGATTATATGTGAATAAAGATTAACCAGTCAGAGTGATGCAGAAGTAGTATTTCACAGGAATTGTTAAAATATATTTAGCCGGTTTAACATTACAATGTTGTGCAGTAAATGAATGCTTCACTGCAACATTGCTCAAGACACCCGAGACGTACAGTAAAGCTAGCTACGGAACGGAGCGATAGCCGAGATCCCTACTAACATAGACAAATGAAAACCATATCACTTTTGTTATTTTGTTTTTTCAGTTTTCACAGTTTTCCTTCCATCTTTTGTTACTTTTCCGCTTCGATGCATTGAATCGTAATACAATAGATAATAGCATAATAGCAGCTGGATCAAGTTGTCATATACGTTTCCAAGCTGTGTTTTTTTTTTTGTGTGCCATTGGCCTTACTCATGGTTAAAGTGTGTCACTGGCATTTAGCCTGAGTTAATCCTCTTTAAAGCTGTCCATCCTTCTCCGTAACCCAGGTTGTAATTAGTTAATCTCACCTTCTTCCGCGTCCTACGGCTGCTACTAATTGAGACGCGTTCGGCTAGAAAGACAGAATATTTTATTAGCTTAAACGCATTTGAAACTACATTTTAAAATGTTCTCTTCATCTAAAATGGTTTTGAGTTCATGGATGTCATTTAATCAAAACTTTTTGAATCAGTCATTTACTGTTACAATGCTGGTGTCTGATTAATGCTTGTACAGTGAGGTCAATAAATATTTGATCACCCTGTGATTTTGCAAGTTCTCTTACTTAGAAATCATGGAGGGATCTACAATTTTCAGCATAGGTGCATTTCCACAGTGAGAGACAGAATCTAAAAA
>JAQMYJ010000013.1:14453743-14468847 GCA_030014305.1 Clarias laeviceps | reverse complement strand
GAATGTAGAAAATAAATCACTAAACAAAAACAAAGAAATTTGCAAGTGACCCCAAACTTTTGAACAGTAGTGTATATCCACTATCTTTCCTGCATGTGTTCATCTCTGTCCTTGCTTAATTCAATCAAAGGCTAGAAGACAACCCAACCCATCAGAAGTTGGAGGAACCTACATTCTGATGACATGTTTCTGATTGGCTCCTTCCGATGCTCTCTGTCCCCTCAGTGAGCATGTGTCAATGCATTTTGCAGTTACTGTGTTAGAAGAAGAATCCTAGAAGTGTTAGGAAGAGCAATAAACCAATGACAACATATAAACACTATGCTGTAAAATTAGAAATTAATTTTAATCGACCTAACATTGTGACATTAATCTTATGCTGATAAAAGTAATAATTATATTAACTAACGCATGCAATGATGAAATACTGTAGTTGGCCAAGTGTCCAAAAAGCACAGGTGCTATTTATTTATTATTGTTAACATTATATTTTTGGACAGCTTTAAAATTATTTAAGGTTCTAAAATGAGAAGTGATTATTTTTTAACCTGAGTGCAATGATGATGATTTTGGCCAAAATAAATAAATAAATAAATACAATTATCATTTGAGGGATTTCTTAATTCCCATGGACGAAAAAAAAATGTGATTCACATTTGTCCAAGAATCATGAAGCCCTAAAAAAATATAACTAAAAATTCAAACGCATTACACAAATACAGCCTTAAATACTAGTACAGTAAATGGAAATACAGTACAATAACCTCTAGTGGCCAATAAAGGAAAATCTGTATAACAATGACCTCTAGTGGCTAATAAAGGCACCAGACTAATCACTACCTAAACTAGCAGCAGCCAGCAGAACTGTCCAACTATAAAAGTCGTACTATTAAAGTGTGTATGTTTAAAATACAATAAAAAGTGCTGTTTATCATAATTAACAAATAAATAAATAATCATGTCAAACAACTAAGAACCTGACACATTTTGAATCAACTTTGTGTTTATTTAAAACAGGTCAAGGTGAGAGACAGTTCACTCAAACAAAAGTGTCTGTTCTCTAAAGTGAAAAAAAAGCATCTATTATACCGGAACTCAAAACAAAAATTAAGCAACAGCAACAAAAAAAGCCAATATGGCTGCCTATGTTCATTGGACAAAATTACAGGAGCCAATATGGCTTTAGACCTGACGGCAAGCAAAGTTTATTTCTTCACCTCCTGGGCCTTCATTAAAGCTTTGATGGCTCTCGCTCTCATCTCCAATTCCAGAAGTGCCAGCTGCTGTGCTGATGGTGCTGCAACATGAACAGGAAGTGATGCAGGAGCCTCTTCCACAGCAACCGGCTGCAAATGCAGCTCAAGCTCTGCCTCGTCATTACTGGTATTAGTCAAAGCAAGGATCTCGCTGACGCTCTTGTCGATGTCGCGCTGAAGCTCCAGCTTTGGCTCTTCTGATCGGAGGTCCGGTTCAGGAGGCGGGGCTTGGTGGTGCGGGGGCATCACCGTAGGAACGGGGACTTCCACTTCTTGAGGTTTGGGGTCTTCGTGGCCTTCGATGTCACTGTCATTCATGTCAGCGTTAATGCTTAGAACGTCGCTCTCCTCTCCGGATAAACCTGTGCATGCACACAGAGTGAAAAGTTAGCTACTCTGGTTTTAATATTAAAACCACACTTTTTTCAGGCTGACGGAAAAAAAAAATGCAATAATCCAACAGATATATTTTCACATAACATTTTGTGGACTTGTATATGCATTTAAGGTTTTTGTTGTTGTTCCAAAATTACCTTGCTTATCTTCTCTTTCAGCAGACTCTTTCATAGATGATGTGGAATCAACATTATTGTCCTGCCTAAATGTCACATTAAAAAAAATCAGAGACTTCATGATGACTACTGCATGTTTGTCTACATTTGTCTATTAATGCAATTTATCCACTAGAGGGAGACAAAGCTGTCAAGATCTTTAATTAAACAAGGTTTAATGTGTTCCCTGCTTTTGCCTTTGGGTCAGAGGTTTCCAGGCGGGACAAATTGCAATCACACACCCGAGTGATTATATTTTAGCGTGACATGTAATGGAAGCACAGTTCAAAGCTTCAGAGTGATGGTCCAAGTCGTTTGAAATAAAAAACAGTGATCTGTATAGACTAGATGCCTTAAAATGCAAAATTTTAAAAAATATCTGTGTGCACGTAAATCAGCTAGGAAGTCCATAATATCCAGTGGCTATACATAACAAGCATGATTATTTGAATGATTTCTTAATATATCAAGTATTAGTAATAAAGATAGTAAAGGTAATAAAGTTAGTTTATAATGAAAAGTAGAGGAAATCCTGGACCTATGACTTACTGACTGTCCACTGAAGTTCTTTGAATATCTTTTTCCTTAACTTCTGCGTTAGCCGTCACCTCTTTACCTTCCAAAGTGAAAGAGATGACAAAAATCAAATTACAGGCGCATATACACTGTGCATATAAACAATCCAATATAACTTTTTAAAAATCATTAGCTGTGAATAACATTTCCTTTTCAATGGCATTCCAGGTTCTACACCAGCAAAACATCAGCTTCCTTAAGCCCTAGAGATCTATGGCAAAAAAAATCATTGGAAGAAATTTGTAGTGATCCTGGTGCTTATTTGCTAATTGGGGTTGTACTTTTGTTGCCCTTGTGAAAAGTTGGTAGTTAAGTGTAGCATTGCTGTCACGGTTACAAATGTGATTACGATGAGACTTTTCCTGTAAAAACAAGCATGTTTCCGTACTCGCTCGGCATCATTTCAATTTATATTAATGGAAAATTGGAAATTAGGGGAATCAATGTTGGCGCAAATATTGGATTGTGTTATAGAATGAAATGCCGATCAGTAACGACAGCTTGGCAAGTCAGCGACCTATGACCTGATGTATGTGATGGTGTCAATAGCAAGAAAGTTACACAGAGAGGACAGATGATTAAATAAGCAAACTGGACAGACTAAGCACTAAAGCACATCTGTATTGCTATCCTTAGGTAATTAAATAGTAGAGAAGGAGGCATAGAAAACTGCATGAAAAAGGAAAACAAGGTAAATGTGATTAACCCTCCAGTATCTGGAGCAGATTGTTCTCGGACAGCTGCTGCAGTTGATCCCAGCAGAGTGTCTTGATCTCGGTGAACGTGCAGTCCTACAGAGATATCAAAGCACCACACAACACAAAAAAAGGTCAGGAATGTCCACATCGAGAGACAGAGATGTTACATGATGAAAACATGTGGAAAGAAAGTTGAGACATGGAAACCTTCAGCTCGTCCGGCAGCATCTTTTTCAGCTTGTCTTGGCCGAGGACGTGGAAGCACTGCTCGAGCATCTCCTGTCTGTCGTTCACGTAAGCGCTGATGGGTTTGAAAGGCACGCTGAGGTCCAGCGCACCTTCCTCCATGTCGCTTGGCTCTTCCTGAACCTCCTGCACGTGATTCACCTCCTCCTTAGGATCCTTTAAGATTCAAATGACAAATAGACAGACAGAAGTATAGAGGGGGAGATAGATAGGTAGATATTTATTGATCCAGAAGGACATTTCAAACATTCAGTAGCGAGTATAACACAACTGACAGGACAGATGTTGGTTTATAAGTAAGTTACATGAAACCACTATAACAGTAATGAATGGTTGTCTGTATTATCATTAACTATCTATATCTATATGTCTTGCTTAATTAAATAAAACTCGAACCTCCACGCTGGATTCTGTGCTTCTCCTTTTTCTGGCTCCATCAGCCGACTCCCTGCGAGAGTGCTTTCGTTTCTTTTCTTTCGCCGATTTCATTCTCTTCACGTTTTTAACGCTATGTTTATAACACAGCCACAGCCATTTTCACGGCGCGCGCCGGTTTTGGCGCTTGTTGATGACCTCACTGTGACGTCGCAGCTGTCGCTATGAGTAGAGACGTAGAGGCTTGATACACCAAGGTGTCCGCCATATTGGCTTTGGCAAGCTTAGCCTGAAGACTCGTCTAAACTGTAAAGCTAGATTAGCTTGTAGAGTAGATTTGTGAATTTAATAAGCGAGTTTGTACCAGAATAATTTGTAATAAAATATGTAGTAATGTGTTAAACTGAACCCCATCATAGTATCACTGTATTTTTTTTATATTTTGTATATTAGTCTGAAAATAGGAACTTTGAATTTCTGATGTTTTTGTTGTTGTTGTTGTTGTTGTTGTTGTCCTTTTAAAAGACATTTATTCAACAATGTTTGTGAAGCCTTTCTGTTGAAGTTCATTACAGATGTTTACCAAAATGTAAATTTTTCATAATTGTACAAATGTGCCAAATAAAAAAAATGTGGCGTAATTTATGACAAAAAGAAAAAAAACTTAAGAAAAAACATCCATGATTATATATTTTATATTTTTTATATAATTATTATTATTTTTTTTAATTATTAGGATTAAATAAAATCACATAACAGCTATTGAGGCCTGTGTGTATAAGCTGTTACTATAATAACTAAAAGCGGATTGGAAGATTAACCTGGGTGGCACAGTGGCTGAGTTGTTAGCACTGTTGCACTGATTCCCGCCTCGGGTCTGTGTGTGGAGTTTGCATGTTCTCCCTGTGCTTGGTGGATTTCCTCCGGGTACTCCAGTTTCCTCACACAGTCAAAAGACATGGAGATTAGGCTAATTGACTTTATCAAATTGCCCGTAGTGTAGTGAGTGTGTGCCCTGCAATGGATCGGCATCCCATCAAGGGTGTACCCTACCTAATGCCCCAAGTCTCCTGGCATAGGCTTCAGGCCCCCTGCAACCGGGCTAAAGTGGTAAAAACAATGAGTGAGTAATTATTAGTTTTAGATGTCACGTATCAGCTGTTACTATAGCAGATACTATGTAGCAGTCTGTGTACGTATGAGCTGTTACTATAGAAACAAATAATAATTAGATGATTAACCCATTATTCATGTTAATGCATCATAAACTACTTTTCAAGACACATAGGCATTATAAACACACAGGTATTAAAAAATATTGCAAGACACATAGGTATTATACAAATATTATAAATAATGCATATCTTTTGACCAATCAGACCGAAAAAAAATTATGTGCTACTGTATGTTGTAGATTGTTTTGAACACTTTTCAAAATGTTGAACATGGCTGCAATAATTAGTGCCTCATTCATTACTTTTCAACTTCAAATATTTTTAGGGGTGGAAATGTACTTAATTAGAAGGCCTAGATTATGTAAATGACTCATAATAATAAAAAAAAAACTTTATAGTCTTATAGTACTTCCATAATATTTCTATTGAGCGTTGAAAAAATGTAAAGGTGAATAAAAGATGAATGTGGAAAAAAAGGGACACATAAGAATCATAAGAATGATGCAATGATTACAAGGTGTTGGGGCAATAAAAAAGGATGCAGCTGCAGGTACTGTAAGGCTTAGATTCATTTTACAACTAAAATCAAACTCAGAAGCAAGAAAACATGCTGGAGTTATGTGAAAAACAAACAAAGGAGACCAAATCCTATGTATAATATTAAACAGAGTCATACACAATACAGTAATAATTAGATCCAGATCACAGAGTCTATGAATGTGTTTGTATACTGTGGAGTATAATGAAGGTCAGGTGTGCACAGGTGAAGACAAGGGGTTTAAACAAAGAACCAAATTCCACCATTTTGCTTAAATGTTACCTTAACAACTACTTAAATTTGTGCTCCCTTAAAATCCACATAATGTGCTGCAATGTAGAAACACACACTCGCAGGAAAAGGATATGATAATTACCTGTGCCTTTTCTTGTCAATGTACTGTACCGCAGAAAAAAGGCAGGGTACAGTTAAAATGAATAAAGTATAACTTTCAAATGAGGTTTAAGATACAGGACATACAGTATATGGATGGTAGTAACCTTTCAGAGTAAAGCTGTAAATGTTATATGGGGCACATCAGTCAGCACTGGCAGTGCGGGGATTTCAAAGTGAGGCATCTGGCTTTCCTCCTTCTTCTGGACCTCAACAAATACAGCAAATACATCCAGAGCAAAACCCAATCGTATTTTATATTGAAATTGCATCCACTGTTTGAAATGAATGAGCAGGCGTGAAACTCATGATGTGTTTTAACACAGATGGTGTGAGCAAAGATGTATTAATGTGCCTACTGTATGCATGCCTTTTCATGCATACAGTAGGCACATTAAAGGAAATAAAACATAAAAGGAAAAACATTCCCTGCTTTTTGTTCTGCTAACTAACATACCTTTGCAGCAAAACACCCACATTTCATAGTAGTGCCAGTAAAAGGTCAGTCTTATTTACATGCTTCTAAATAATCCAACTATTTATAAAATACCATCTTTGTTATTTTTTTGTAATTATAAATGTTTTTTAACTAATCATTCATTAAATCCTTATAAAAGGAAAAACTGACTGACTATGAAACTGACATTCACTCGTCTTTAATTTGCCAGGAAAAATATAACGCATGATACATGTACAGTGCTGCAGAGGTGCTCAACAGTCGGTAGGGGCTCATTATATTCCTGATAAGCCTGGTTTCAGTCTGCTATAAAAAGTTAGACTGGATACTTCACAGGCAAAGACCCAAGATTGACTTACAGAACACGTTATGCAATAAGTAAGACAGGTGTAAGCTAAAAAGAAACCTTTCACTTTCTCTTTACACACAAACCCATTTATATCCATCATTCAAAAGTTGCTTTTATATCAATAACCCCTGTTTTATTTTTAGGATGAATATGGGTGGTTTGTAGTGGTAAAGAATAACAGGAAAACTGCTGGCTATTAGGTGAAATCTTCTGGTTGCTAAACAAGGCTATTTTTTTGCAAACAGATTCACAATAAGAATTACAGATTGGTGTGTTTTCAATTTGATTCAAATTTTTTTGTTTGTTTTTACATTTACAATATTCACCAGAAATTGCTTAAAGTGAGACAGAACTTTAAGTAGAAGTAATGAAGTGACAGACAAAGGCAATGCATTCTACGTTTAATGAGAATATATTTTGGTTTCACTTTTCTTTCACTTGAATACATACTGTAGAAAAAGGTAGGAAAACACCCTGTAATGTGGGAGGTTCCAGTGGTTGAGAATAAAAGGAACAAACACGATGCGTCTGTCTTTATTTTGGAGAACACAAGGCTTGGTGTAATTAGGCAGTACTTAATAGAGGTGAGTTTTTATTATTATTATTATTATTATTGTTGTTGTTGTTGTTGTTGTTGTTGTTTCCTGCAAGCATAAACCGTGATTTTTATAATCTTATAATTTTTATAATCTTATAATTCTTTGCTGCAACAAATTCAGCTCTTTTGCCCAGTATATTTACAATATTTTTTAGAGCTGGATTTTTTGAAAAAAGACTTGTCAAAAATATGCATAGAAAAATATTTTGTTACCATTGACCATTTTTATGCTCTCTTGATTTTGGGATTTTTTAGTGTCTGAGACCCAACATAAATAACACTAGTTAGGGAGTTGGGTTTTCTATTATATTGCACAAACATAACTTTATACAGGATGTGTCACGTATGTTGTGTGTGGGCTGTAGGCGAGGCATAATCGCAGAGGTGAATTAGTTGAAGTTCTTTAATAATGAGAATGGAACATAAACAAACTCAAAGCCGTGGAACTACAAAAGCACAAACTACAGTAAGAGACTATGAAAACCAAAGCTGAAGTAATACAACAGACAAACGAAACAGAAACCTTACAAAACAGGAACTAAGATAATCAGCATGATGCAGAAACACTGGTTAAACATAACAGTACTTTTACCAAACAGGAATTTTACAAAATAGGAGCTAAGGTAACCGACATGACGCAAAAAGACTGGTTAAACACAACATCTTAACCAAACAGATCAGGACAGAACAAAACAGATGCAAGACCCAGACCAACTAAACACACAACTATTTATACATAACTAATGAGCTACCTCGGTAGTTCGGCTATATTTAAACAGGAATGTTACGGCATTGTGAATACCTGACAAGGTCGGATTATTTGCCTATAAACTGGGCAATAAGGTGCTTTTCTATAAACAAATGCAGGGGGTTTCCAGAGACTAAAAGAACTGACTGTGAATCTGTTTTCATGTTGAAGAACCTGCTCTACCTGAAAGCTTCAATCTTCTGGTGGAATGCAAGACTAATTGGAAGTGAAGTCTTAACCAGAACTTCAGAAGTGGTGAGCTTTTCTTCTAACATATAACGTATCAGTCAAATTTGGACACACATAGTTCAGTGTTTTTGTTTTGTGATTTATTTTCTATATTCTAGAAAAATACTGGAGATTTTAAAACTATGAACATATACGGCATTATGTAATTATGCAACAACAACAGAGCCTGTTGTTATTTTAAGACACGAAGGTCAGCTATTCTGGAATAGTTCTTGCAAGAACAGTATTGACAAGTGCATTTGCAAAATCTATCAAATTCAGAAAGTAAACAAATGACAATCATCAGAATTGTCAGAATTTGTCCAATGTCACTTTGCAGATCATGACTGTGGAGGAGCCAGACGAAGATTCAGATGATGACAATGATTGGGAGATGAAGATGTTTGTGAAGCCTGTACTATACCTTTACTCACATGCTTACCTGATCCTAAATATCCTGTAACCCTTGTTTCGTCTTGTGTTTTGTTTTGTCAGTGCATTATGTTTTTGTGTTGGGGGGGTGGTGGGGGGGGGATGTGTCTATTGCCAGGGGTAGGCAACAGAACAAAAGACAATAGCACATGTCATGGTAGCTTGAGCAATGCAAAGACAGAGAGTGATATACTGTAGTAAGTCACCTTTGTGAATGCACATGCATTGCTCCTAAACATGGGGGGATCACAAGATTCTACCATGTTACTATACCTTCCTGTTCCTGTTTAAGGTAAAGCAAGGTATAAAAAAAAAAAAAAGATGGGCTTGTATATTCTCCATTGATGAAGGAATGGATTTGACACCAATGATAATTTTTCAAAAGGATTACATACAGTATGCACACTAGCCCCCTAAGAATCTTGGAGTTTAAGAAGTAAGAGTACAATTTTTCCAAATATCAGCAACTTCCTCTACAATATGAATTGAGAAAACTAATCATCGGGAAAATAGACAAGCCTAGTGTGGCCTAATGCAGGCTACTAATAACCATTAAGTACAGTACATTCACTGGCTTATCATGGTTAGCACACTTAATAAGTGTGCACATGATTGAAAAATGCAAAAAATGCACATGATTGCGTAATAACACTTGTACATGGTGTATTTCTATCACTTCTAATAACATTATTTTCTTATTTTCTGTAGCTTTATTAATGGACAAACCATTTTATTTTTTTATTAGATTTTTTATACAGACACACACACATATATACATACACACACACAGACACACACACATTATATACATATATTACATTTTAATACCACATTTATTGCTAAATATCTTATATATTAATATGATAATATTATTAATATTATATTAATACAATATACATCATATTATTCAGCTTTTCCTGAAGTGTGTTGATACTAAATTGCATATTTTGCATGATCACAAATAGAATTGCAAGCTGATTTATCCATTTTGACAAAATCTATCTATCTATCTATCTATCTACTGGATCTATCTATCTATCTACGCAATTTTATATTTGACAAAAATTGTCAAAAAAAAGAAGAGTGCTCACACACTGTGTAGCACCCTTATGTTTTAAACAGATAATGTGGACAATGATAATCCAATCATTTTCCATTGTCTAATGTGAATACATTAGTTGGTCTTTCGGCTGCTCCCGGCTAGGGGTCGCCACAGCGGATATATCCAGTCCGCACAACAACTTGGCACAGGTTTTACTCCGGATGCCCTTCCGGATGCCCTTCCGGATGCCCTTCCGGATGTCCTTCCGGATGCCCTTCCAGATGCCCTAAATGGGAGGGTTGACGCAACCCTTCCATTTATCCGGGCTTGGGACCTAATTTGAATACATTAAAATTAATTAAAATATAAAAGTTATTTTATTACTTGATTTTAATTTATTCAACATTATATAAGAAAAGTTTCTTCAGCTGCCTTAAATGAAAAATTAGGATCAAAGTATCCACTATTTTCAATTCAGTAAATTCCTTTAAATAAAGGGAAAACTGTATTCTATGTTCTATTGCTGTCTGTATTGTACTTGGTTATGGATGGGATCATCAGAGACTGACTGGTTTGGTTGTGATGATTGTGGGAAGTGTGCAGTTTAAAACAGGAAGGAATCTGCATTAGTTTGACAGGTTTGATTGTCATCTTTAGCCATGCATGGAGTCTTTCCAATATACAGACACAGCAGTGATTAAAACCTGTTTTAAAATGCATGCTTACAGTGAGATTGAAATTGTTTAGTCTTGATCGTATCACATGTAAAACAAAAGATAAAATTTCAAAAGATTTTCTTGTTTCCCGTGCTTTCATTTGTGGCTCTTATACATTCTTTTTCACCATCAAAATTTCAAGTAGAGACTAAAGTAGAGATAAAAGTTTTCACTCTATACAGAAACATAGATATGATGTGAGAACCATTCACATCACCCATTCGTGAGTTAGTTTTGATAGGAAATTTTAGAAGTAAAAATATAAATGAACATAACTTGTACTAGTATCTAAGCAGTATCTCAATTAACGGTACAACCAAGACCATGCATAGGATAATGTTTTCCTTTCTTTCTTTTCAATAACAAAAAAATATTATTTCATTCAAATCTCTTTCATGATACAAGTGGAATGTTTTGCTTTCTGCAGTTGTTTTTAAAATTCACAGAGTTTGTAGAAAACCTGTATTCTCTCATAAATGTTTGTCCATTTAATTTCACATTCATAACATAAAATGCTAGATATTTTAGAGATTTGTTTGTTTTTTAATTCACTGAGCTGGTTCATGCTGAGAGGATTTTTATAGAAAAAGAGTCCAAAAGTCATAACCATAATGCTGGAACTTCATAATTATTATTATTATTATTATTATTATTATTATGAAGTTCCAGCATTATGGTTATGACTTTTGGACTCTTTTTGGACTCCAGGATATACCCTGCCTAGTGCCCCGAGTCCCATGGGATAGGCTCCAAACCTAAAAGTTGCTCCTAGTGAGGAAATTCTAAGAAACTTCTTAGAATTATGACATTTTCACAAAAACATCTTATCCCTAAAAACAGCTCCTACGGTAAAAATAGTTAAGAGTAGAGGGGAGGACTTTTAAGAGGCTTATGAGTTTCTATACTGTTGTTTTACCTTGTTCCATCTCTCTTGGATTGTTGGCTACATACCATCCAAAAGAGCAACTTAAATAGTCTGTCCTGCAATCATGTAAATTGGTAAAAGTTGAGCAATTTTGCTCCCATCAATCTTAAATGGATTTCAAGCAATAAAATCAGTATGATAAATAAATGTAAGAACGTAAATATAGTAACTACTGTGTGTAAATCGGTTGCTTCAAAAGTAGACAGATTTTCAACATTTGGCTGTTTTAATTATCTTTAACATATTTAGCCACAACAGAAACTTTGCATAAAGTAGCATTTAGTCATGATTATACAATTTCTTTATATATAAACCTTATGATTTCACTGTTTGTTCTATTATCATGTATTTTATTTTCACAAAGAGTGCATTTAGACCTTTACAGAGGTCAGAGTTTTTTTTTTTTTTTTTTACAGAGGTCCCAGGTCTTCAGTGACCCTGTACAGGATAAGCAGTATAGAGAATGAATAAATGAATAAATGAATGAATGAATGAATGAATGAAGGAGTAGTATAAGTAGACGTAGCATTTCTATGGTTTATGTTGGACTGTTGATCGAAAGGTACCCGGTTCAAGCCACCAGGCTGCCACTGTTGGAGTCTTGAGAACAATTAGATATTGAGCTGGCAAGTAGGAACTGACAGAGAACAGAAATGTCTCCAGGAGTGGGACGCTAGACACCTACTAGTACTAATATTAATAAAAGCAAGGTTTCTAAGGTTTTTGGACAAATACAATGTAATGTATGAGTAAAACAGCACCTGAATTTTGGAATAATCTTTACTCATCTTTAGAATCATCTTAAAACGAGAGGGGGAAAAATAGCAAATTACCAAAGCACATACTTTTTGAAAATTTTAAATACATGGCATTGTCCAAAACATTCATCAACATTGCAATAACACCATGTGTTTTCACTCTTACTCTGATATAAGTCATGTTTTGATTCTTATCTCTATATAAGACAGGAAATCTCAATCTTATCCATCACCTGAAAGCCTGAAAGTGTGTTTCCAATCTTGTGTAAAAACCCAGCTAGATAACCTGGCTCTAATCCCTGATGGTGTTAATGTGATTTTCGCTGAGTTTATGCCCACGTTTTATATTGCTTCCAATGGAACAAAAGCCAGATTAAGAGTCCTGCTTATTATTCGACGGCGGCGTAATTATCTGATTGTGGAACAAAGCTCAGCCGTGAATTACTGTGACTTGGTGCAGTGATAAGAGTTAATTGGGTTACGTGGACAGAAACGATGTCGCGGTGTCTCAAAGAAGCAGAGAGGAAGCAGTATTCAGACTCTATACAGAGATTACTGGGTTAGGAACATGGCAGAATTGCTTCCTGAAAAAAACAAAGTCTGTATATCAACAGACAATCACGTTATGTTTATTTTGATCACATCTGTGTCGGCTGTCGTTTGAGTATATAATCACAGTCAGGAAGTATTTCTGGAGTTAATTTCTTGTAACAGGCCTAGCCCTACATCACACCATGCCATTGTTTATTATTCTGTGTCTAATACCTTACATACAGTACATTTTCCATATTGCAATACTGCATGTGTCTGGGTGTTGTTGCTTACTCTTGCCTCAAGGGGTCAGTGCATTATCATGTATCTTGAATTTAAGCATGACAACACCCAGCAGGGAATGAAAAAAAGACTTTCCTTTTTAATAGTACATTTCTTTTTCTCTCCATCACTCCAGACTTGTCTCATGGAAGACAAAATCAAACTCATTCCTATATCATGCTCCATGAGACATGGATAAAAGAAAAGGATAAAGCTTGAACATTTAACCAGATACAGGAAAGAATCACTTTCTCTCTCTCCTTTCCCCTGAGATTATCTACAGTACATACATTGTCTCAAATCATTTGTAATTTCATTTTCTGTAACAACCATTCCCAAACCTAACAATGCTCCGCCCATATAAAACTTTAAGCATAAGTCTGATCAACACACAAAACCAAGATAAATTAAGAACATTTAAATATTATTTAAAGCCACTGGATGTGGTGCCGATCCCAAGCCCGGATAAAATGGGAGGGTTGCGGACAGGAAGGTCATCCTGCGTAAGACCTTTGCCAAGTCGTTGTGCGGTTCAGTTGGTCCGGCTGTGGCGACCCTTCAACGGGAGCAGCCAAAAGACTCCAAACATATTCTGTATACAGAGATAAATGACTTCTTCTGCAGCTCCCTTATGGCCCACTAGGGGGGCGTGACCCACACTTTGGAAAACACTGTTTTATAAGATTCATTCCATCAAGCACGAGTGCTCGTGTTACACCACTTCATTTGTAACAAATTAAACAACTGGTGAGTGTGCCGTTTTAGGAACATCAACAACAACTGGATGGCTGCTCAACTTAAATTCTCTACATAACATTATAGACCCATTACACGCCCTTTAAACTGGAGACTCCTTCCAAAACGTCACCATATCAATGATTACACATTCAAAATAACCAAAATTTTACGGAGCTGTTAAATTAATATGAAGGGATATTAGTATAAACAGAATAAAAAAATGTAAAAACTTTTCTGCTGGCGCTATTCTCAGACCTCTTAATGACCCAGCGAAATGACAAACAGCTTCTGAGCAATTATGATCATAAATTCAAAAGCATTATGAACTTAAAAAAAAAAGTACAAAGGTTTGGAGAAAAACCTTTGGTTTTACTTAATCCATTCATTGAGACACGTTGCTTTTTCTAATCTCTCTCTCTCTCTCTCTCTCTCTCTCCTTGTCACGATCATCCTTCCGTCCCTGAAAAGCAGCCTGAATGTTTAACACAGCTCTGATCTTGGCTAATTTAAAAGCCCTCACCCCAGAGGACTGTTGTTCTCTCTAGTCTAGTTCTGGCCTTTGGTTTTAAAGATTTTAAATTTTGTAGAGTTGCCTCAGAGTGACAGTGTCTAAATGCCTCTGCACAAAAAGAAGCAATGAGAGGAATAAAAAAAAAAGTAAAAAAACAGGGAAGAAGGGATTATGTAAGGAAATGTGGTGTCAGATTAGTAGGATCTCGTCTAAAGATGAAACCACTGCTTAAAAGCCTGTAGGGGTTATGAGAGAGAGAGAGAGAGAGAGAGAGAGAGAGAGAGAGAGAGCAAGCAAGCGAGTGTGAGAGACCAAATACCTGATGTCCAGAATCAAGAATCTGGGTGATGGAATGTAATATAATTGTATTTGTATTGTATTGTTGTATTTACAGTACGTATCTGCAGTATGCCATGAATCCATCACAACAATGTCTGCAAGTCTTTGTTAGTTTGAAACAAGATTTTCAACACAGACTAGAATAAGACATGGTGTGGGTGTGTTTATGTATGTGTGTTTCTGTGTATAGGGAGAGCAGTACAGGTCTGATAGACGAGTAGAAAAAAGGATTTCCATACCCACATGGTGTGCATAGCCTGCAGCACTTGAGGAGCCTGAACGCATTAGACGTGCGCTCTTCAAGAGTGTGTGTGAACTATAAGCGTAAAAATGAACATCGCTTACTTGCATTGACGGAGCGTTGCTGTCTCCATGGAAACCATGTTGTTTACAGCAAACAAGCAGATAAAAAAGTACACAAACTAATGCAAGTTTAATGTGACACAGTGGCTACAAAACAAAATGCAGACACTTGTAGTTTTATTGGTTGTACAAGTATTCACTCCCTGGCTTAAATCATAGTAGAACCATCCTTGGCTGCATGTCTCTTTTGGTTTTGCACATCTGGTGTCATGCACACTCAATCTGCGACCGGCACTAGGACCCGGAAGTAATGCGGTCGCGAACCAGGAAGTATAAAAG
>JAQMYJ010000013.1:14407242-14421730 GCA_030014305.1 Clarias laeviceps | reverse complement strand
GAATTATGGCACACTTTGTGCGTCCACATATGGGAAACGCAATTGCAAATGCAATTTGCAATTCCTTTTGAATATTGAATTTGAATATTATTCGGATTTTGAATATTGTCCGGGATATCGCTCCATATACGTTATTTATATGTTTGTATTTGAGGTGATAAAATGTTGCTGTTCCTCTATAATCCTACAGGTGGTGCTCCAAACTATTCCAATATTCACAACAGAATGAATGCAAATAGTTCAATAATGTTTATTTTTATCCTTGGAAATGTTGCTTGAACAACAAAACCAATTTTAAAGCAGATACTGTATTTTTAAAACAATGCAGCAACATTACTTAATATATCCAACTGTTGAATTCTTTCTGATGAAATAATTTTTCTAACAATTTCTGTCAGCAGTTTTATTGTTCCACCCGCCCCCTTCATCAGACGCTAATGATTCTTTTTTTGTCCATCACCCCCACCCCCCTAAGCACCCTCTAACACCTTGACATTATGCCTGATCTCTACAGTGTCCATTAGGCACCATTAGGCCACTCAGTGACCCAAGATAAACCTCAACCTCTAATGTCCATCCCTTCGCTCACACAAAGCCCAGCTTCGACCTCTCAGCTTTCTGAAATTGCTTTACTTTGAAAAAGTCAAAGAAGGACACCACCCCCTCACTCGATCCCATGCGTGCACGCACGCAATAATAATAACAGCGTTTCACGCTGTGAAACATTTTAATTGCGGCACTGCCAAACCACACTGCCTATTATGTTAGCAGACGAGCGATGGCACACTCCTCATCTTTAGAAAAGCTGTCTGATTTTTGGTTATTTGATTTAAAGGAGAAGAGCTGAAAAGGTGGAGTAAAGATAGCCTTGGATTTTTCTGATAATAATGATTTAATTTTTTCATGAACCAAAGATGTTTTACTTTCCAATAACTTATCTGTCAATCATCCACTAAAAGGGATATCCTGTATTAGCACTTCCACCGCACAACTAGTTAAGGTAGATAGATAATAAAAGCATTGATAATTTTAGTCCAAAGGAAAGCCTGAGGAGTCTGAAGAATTATTTACAGCATGACCACAGGTAGTACATGACAGCTCGTATATACACTCATCTTCAAAAGTTAGTACGCCCTCTTATGATTCTGTTTTTGTGATTAAATTCATAAAAATCATCTGATTGTAGCAGGTCTCAGTATTGGCCAAATACAACCTCAGACAAACAACGTTTTTCACTGTGACATCACTTATTCAATAAAAACAAAGCAAACGTTTGGGCAGTTTGCTTGTCTGGAGCATTCAGGTATGGATTAACACAATGCTAAGATGGAAAGGCATAAGCAATTGTTACTACACATCAATCTGGAAAGAGTTTTCCAAACAATTTTATGTAGAAAGCATTCAAGACAGCTGCCAATCTTCCCAGGGTAGACAGTGCAATTTTCAGAAAAAGTAGGGAAAAAAAAAAAAAAACCTAAGAGCTGCATCTCAGACCCTTTAGACCTCACTGAGCATATTAAACGTTAAAGTCCATGACAGCATAATTAGAAGAAGACCGAAGGGTTGCCAGGAGAAAGCCTCTTCTTTCTAAAAAGAATATGGAAGGATGACTGAGGTACGCAAACTATATCTGAACAAACCATAAGACTTCTGGAAAAATGTGACCAAAGTGGAGTTGTTGTTTGGCCTTAATGCCCAGTAAGATGTTTGGCAAAACCCAAAAAGCATTTCAGCAGGAAAAAATAAATAAAATTCACACCCACTGTCAAGCACAATGATGACTTATTTTTGCAGCTACTGTACAAGACCTGAGCACTTTGCAGTCATTGTGTCGACTATGAGGTCCTCTGTATGCCAGAGTGTTCTAGAGGCAAATATGATGTCATCTGTCTGACAGATAACGGGTAGTCAAAATTGGGTTATGCAATAAGACAATGACCAGTAAATCTACATTAGAATGGCTGAAAAATAAAAGGATCAGGGGTTTGAAATGCTAAAGGTGGGTCTACAAGCTATTGGATCATAGAGGTACTTAATATTGTCCACATGTTTTTGCCTAATTATTATTATTATTTTTTTTTTACTGAAGTACCACAGTACCTACCCTGGTATGGTATGGTCCTATAGTGCTTAACATGGTAATATATTATGGTAGGCTATGTATTACACAGTAGTTCACCATAGCAAACTACTGTATAATACATACCAAAGGATTTATGGTTTTACTGTTTCTGTGGTGTTTTTCCTTCCCGTTCTTAGTTCTTTGGATGCTCATACTACATCAAGAGCCTCCCATGGTTTTAAATTCAGTACCATTTAATACCTTATAAACCCTAGCCCTTTCATCAGCATCCTCTACATCTTAGAGCTCTTCACCATGCTGTTTTTAAGACTTTCAATCCTTCATTAGTAGAACAGAATTAAAGGATCTCAGAGAAGCCGTTCTTACGTTCCTTTCCTACTGAGACAGCCCGTTTTTATCAGGCATGTAAATGGTGCCAGAATGCCGTCTTACCACCTGGGTAGAACTTAGCAGGAGGGATGAGATTTTGAAGTGTCCATATTTTTGATGCTGAGCATATTGACGAGAAGAAAATCAAGGAACACTTAAATGCCTCTTTGGTTAAGTATGAGAAGCACAGAACTGGATGAAAGTACAGGATGTTTAAGACAAATCCAAAATAGTGAACGAAAACCAGGCAGGAGGATCAGGCGATATTAGTAATGAAATATGAATTGGAATATGAATATGAAGATGAAAATATAATGGAATATGAAGTGAGCCAAGTGTTTGCGAAAATCATCTCGACCTTTAGAAAGATATATTGATGAAACCTGAAGCAACACCAGTTAAACAACAACAAGGAACTAATAGCATTCTTTGCAAACCATACAGTATCATAGCTGATCGGTGATTTAAATTCGTGACCAAAAGAAAACATGGTGTATCAGAATTTTTCCTCCCAGAACTTTTGCTTTAATCCAGCGCTTAATACGGTTTAAAGCTGTGAGTTGACATGAGACTGAATGATGTTTTGTTAGATTCGTTTATAGATCACCACGGTCATATCAGAAGCCGAACCCTGCTCTTATTAACTCCAAGCTGCGGGTCGATGTGATCGTGATGCACTGAATCGACACACTGCTGATAAACGAAGGGAAGGATGGCAAAAAATAGCTCGCATTGGCTGGATCAAACTGCTTGTATCAAGATTGATGTAATGGACCTGTCATCTTTCCTCTGTGATAAAGATCTGCCTTCACTTTTTCTCTCTCCCTTTCTTTTCCTCCAACTTGGCTTGTTCCATCCTCAGTTAAATGCATTACATATCCTGAGATAATTGATATGGTAGAGCTGTACACATGTTGCTCAAATGAAATATTTTTATATTTATCTCTTCTATTTAACTTGTTTACTTGCTGCTTCCATGTGAACCAATTTACAGTATGTGAACACAGTATTTAAAAGTCCCATATTTCTTTAACAAGTTAACACAGGGCTCAGAGCTCTCCTCAATGTGTGTCTTAATGCCACAGATGAAATACCCCTCTCAGATAATGCGTTTCTTCATACCTTTTTTTATACCTTCAGGGCATTCCAAAGATTCTCACTGGGGTTAAGGTCTGGACTGTGTGGTGGCTGAACCATGTGTGAAAATGATCTCATGCACTAGGCATGATGGGTGCATCATGGGAGCATCATGGGTGCAGGGCACTTACCCTGATGCACCAATCACTCTAGAACAGGGTGAATCTGTACTCATCAGACCACATGACCTTTTTCCAATGCTCCACAGTTCATCCTTTATCCTCCCTGGCAAATTGAAGAATTTATAGAATTGAAGCTGTTTAGTCCCTTAAGTTCCCTTCACATGGTGCATGTAGAAATTATCTTATTCCCACTGTTAAACATGGCTGTGAGTTCTACTGTGGTGTTGTTTTTTGACAAGTGTTTACAGTGGTCTCAAGCTCATTCAGGATGTTTTTTCAACCACATTTTTTCTTCAAAAGATGATGGTTTTCTGACATGGTTGTTTAAGAATTCTTTTTTTTTTACCGGGCAGTAATATAATATACAGACATATAATATCTTTTTAATTGCTATAGCATACAATGACAAATAAAATAAATCTAATACCCTTACACTTGTTTATTTGTAAATATATTGATACATTTATCATGATTTAACATTTCAACCATTTGGAAGAGGTTACCGTTTTTATTGCTTCTTTCTTAGTGAAGATGTTAATGGGTTGAATAGGGTTTACTCATTTTTTTTGTACTGCTAACATTTTTAAGAAAACGATTTGTAACCCCACATAAACAGTCACTTGAGGTAAAGGTCAAACACTAGCATTGTAAAGCAGCCCATCATCATGCTGCAGATAAACAACTTAATCATTAGAGCAATATCTAACCATTACTCTACAGGGTGGGTGAAAATTAACCAGACAATATTTAATGGCTATAGAATTTGTATTATCACTGAATGAATGGCCTCCAAAAACTGCAGATCTCAGTCCATGTGATTTTTTTTTCCTGTGGGGCCACACAAAGGAGGAGGTGTACGGGACAAAGACTCACACACTGGGACTCGCACGGAATCAGGAGGTTCTCAGCAAAATTCCAATCGACTTCCTTTAGAAGACATACCATCTCCGGCCATTTGAGGAAACGTTTTGAGGTTTGATGCCTTTAAAATTTAAAGATTTGCTTTCATTGTCCTATGTAATACAATGCATGGCCAATTTGTTTAAAATTTGTCTTAGAAAAAATTTACTTTATTACCGATTTTTAATGCCTAGTTTCTTTTCAACTACTCAACTATGTACAGTATATAACTGTTAGGACTTTTGCATATGAATTAGCAACCTCTGTCATTTTCTTTACTAAAAAATTTATCATGAATTAAAGAAAGAAAACCAAAATTTGTTGTCAAAAATTTTAAATTTAGGAAATTTGCAAAATAAAAATAATTAATTATACAATGACATGCATAAGTATTTACTCCCAAAAACTCTTCCACATTTTGTACTGTTGCAACCTAGAGATGAAATGAATTAACTGGGATTTTAGACTATGGCTCAGAGGTAGGTTTCTCGTCTGCCAGGCAGAAGGCCCCGGGTTCAATTCCCAGCCACTAGCCAAACTGATGCAGTGCTGCTGCCAAGCCTGGGTAAAATTAGAGGGTTGCATCAGGAAGGAAATCCAGAGTAAAGCCTGTGCCAAGTTGTGTGCGGATCAGATTCACGACAGAAGCAGCTGAAAGACCAACAAAGTATAATATTGAAGTAAAAATAATACAGAAAATGTCATACTAACATCAGGTTTCACCCCCATTGCTATGAAACACCAGACAACCCTGCCTAGTAATACAAGAAGTTGCTGATCAATCAATGATTTGTAATGCATTTAATGGCTGCATTCCTAACATCCTACTTTCAAAGTAGTTGATATTATGATAACTGGAAAGTTAAGGCTAAAGATCCCAGTCAGAAATTTAGCAGACATTGTAAAAGGGCACCATTGTTCCACCCATTCAGGAAGGGTAAAAGGTATAATTATGTGATTGTAAGGAAAGCGTTTAGTGTAAATGCCCTACTTGTTAAATATTTCCATTGTCAGCCAACAACCAGTGATTAGACACAGTGATTATTAACTTTTTTAGTCTTTGTTTTAGCAGCATCACACCATTAGGTTTTTACATCCTGCTACATTAAAATGCTCTTAATATTGTTTACATTATTATTATTTTTCCCATCAATATTCCATACCCACAACACACTTATTTATTATGTTTTATTACATTCTCCTCCCTTGTGTGTGTGTTGGCCATTTAATCTTCAAATCCATTCATTAACTCTTCAAAAGACCCTCTCTCTTCATCTGTTTGAGAGGTCATGTGATTCTTTCTTCAATCCAGTTCCTCCCTCTGAGCGGAGCAGGTGGTCGAGCGGGATATTCCGGGCACTCTTCCGGAGTCGTGTGTATGTGTGTGTATGACAGGGATAACACAGATTGCAGTAAATGGCAGAAGAGAAGTCGTGGAGTGAGAACACTGTCTGGGAAATAATCCAAATTCCATGGCTTTTGTGTGTGCATGTGTGTTTACCCACCTATGAACGAAAGTGTGATTATATCGGAAATGGTGCAGGTCTGAGTCACATCATACAGTTATATGTTATTCTTGTTTTGCTTTAATAATAGCTATAAGAAATTTTGAATTATTATTCACTTCTTATAAAAAAAATAAAAAAAAAGTATGCTTGTTATGAAAACACAACAAGAAGTGAAAAACCTGTTTCTTCCTTGGTCCCTATGAAAACCCTAAACCTTAACAGTACGTAAAGCTATGATGGCCAATCAGAAACCTGAAAAAGCTTGCACAGAGTAAGTCACACTCTGGTTTCAACTGCAGGAGATACATCAAATGCGTTAGACAGTCTAACAAGCCAAAAATGCCATTAATCTTGTCCAAATATCAGCATGTTTGTAAATAGTTTTATTAGTAGTATAAAATAGTATAAACTATTTATTAATAGTTATGAAAAATTTAATAGAAAAAAAATAAAGTGATCAATAAGTTGTACAACAATGTTTTCAGTTTTTGTTTAAGTAGATTCATTCCTTAATACATGATTGATTTGAATATTCAGACTCAAAATGGTGTTTGCTTTTTCATAAATCACACAAATAATAATCCATCATCTACATCTTTTTTACCTCACCTTCTCCATGAGTTGATTGATATTCTAGTAATGGTGAGCGCAAATGTTTGCCATTGTTTTCGCATCACCATTTCCATCCTCAGTGGTTCATATAAGGTTTTTTCCTTCATCTTTGACTCATGGATCTCAGATCTCATCCTGTGATGTTATCTTTGATCGAAAAAAAAAAAAAAAAAAAAGGGTTTGTATGTGAACAAATGGCAAAACTCACAGACCCCAAAACCTTTTTTTCAATACTTATGTACTGTACTTGTGGACAAAGCCTGGATTTTATACAATTATTCATAACAATAAACTGAATAGTCTACGTCTCCAATAAGTTTCTAGACAACATTTCAATTACTTCTCATATTTTACTTCCCTTCCCTTTACTTACTTTCCCCATGTTTCCCTTTAACTGGGGTTCCATCCTTCTATCATGTATCAAAATTAGAGTCAACTATAGACCTTGTGTCTCAACTTAACCTGATTTCTAATCAGATCCTACATACTGCAAGGTGAATGTCTTATTAAATTAGATGGAAATTCAGACATCAGACAGATTCTGATTGCTCACTGCAACTCAACATCATGATATAAATTTTCTAGGAAACATCTGTATGCATTCAATTTTTTAAAACCTTAGAGTAAACCTATATTTACGATTTTCATGTATATATTTTTTCTAATAGGTATTCACTTCATCTAAACAGTGTGTTTTAGCCATTTCTCATTTATGGATTTCCATGTCTCATTTTTTAAAATGCCTGTCCCAGCATCTCCACTGGGGACACCCAGTGTCAATCAACAGTGTTACATTATATATCCTTTTATTTAACATTGATATTGCTCAATATTAATGCAAATGAGGTTTTGAAAAAAGAATTCACACAAACGAGTTCATATAGAAACTCGCAATAAGCTGTCGCACTGATTTGCTGGGAGAACTTTTTCTCATTATTGAATGTCAGTCAGTTACAGACTTGTACAGACATAATCTTTGTCTGACTTCTACAATCATTTTTTCATTTCGAGTTTTTCTTCTTTTTTTTTTTTTTCAATGTTTGGGCAAGCTTTTATCTAAAGTGAGGCAGAATGTTCAGGGCTAAGCAGGTAAAATATAAAACTCTAACAGCTAGAAGTCCTGACTAGTTTTCCAAGTTGTATATCTATATATGAAATCTTCTCCATTATTTAGATACTGTACATTACACCTGTCCTGAGAAGGCATTCTCATGAAGTCAAATAAAATGTCCAAATTCACCCGCTCTATAAAACTGTATTCTAGCTGAAAGAAGTGTTTGTCTTTCAGGTGCCTAAATCATCTTTTCTTAACCCAACACAGGTGTAGGTACTCACTCATTAGCTGCTTGTTCTCCAAGACGATTCCCTTCTGTGTGTGTGGTTTAAGTTTATTTCAAATATATTGAATGGTAAACCACAACACACAAAACACCATAGATTTAGAGGAAACCAAATTTATGAGATTAGAGGTACTAGTTAAACCTGCACTCCCCTGTAACAGAATAATGACTTTCCCAAAATAAAATAAAAATATTTTATATTGAAATTTTTCATTAATCACAGTATAATCATGGGACATAATCGTCTCCCTGAGTTGCTTGATATGCTAGTAATGGTCAGCGCACATGTTTGCCATGGTTTTTGCATCACCATCCTCAATGGTTTAAATAAATATGGCCTCACTCGTGGGACCATATTTGTGTCTTCGCCTTCTGTGTTAGCAGGATCTCATCCGCCTCCATCTCTTCACGTCCCAGTGGTGTCATGGGAGGCAAGTCGTCCTCCATAATCAGCTAAGTGTAGCATGCTTGTTTTTGCCAATCAAATTGCCAGATGGATAAATAACCAAAGTTTCAGTCACCAAAATATGTAATTTCACTCTGAAATATGTCACACAGCATGAACAAAAATGCAGTGTGGGTTTCCCTAGCTTGTGAGTCATATTGGACCAAATAATCTACCAAATAAATCTGCCAATAACTTAATCAATGTAATGATGCAGCTAAACAGTATACTAAGTGTATGAGGTAGAATGGAGGCCTTGATTCAACACTTGGACACATATAAACGGTTTTGGTGGTACATTAATTCATTTTGCAACAAATGATGCAAAATCTAAGCCGAAGGTTAAGAATAATCTTTCAAAGACTTCACAGTGATTGCTGGCAGTCTTGGGATTCACCCTGACAGACCTCTGGTAACTAGTATAATACCTGCTGAGCTACAACTAAATTTAGAGATGGAGGCCATATTGCTTACACCAACATGTACAAGAGCAGGTCAGCCTTATTTTTGCAAGCTTACTTCAAACAGCAGCGGTAATAGCAATAGCTCGAGGTAGGTGATGTAGAGAAACTCTGGGTTAATAAAAAGCAAGCGAGGGGTCACATCACGTCAAATCAGCCCAGCGGAAAAGAAGGAGCAGCCATCTGCTCTCAGCCGAGAGAGAAGGAGAGAGGGGGGCTGGAATAAAGGGCATATTAATGGACATGGCAAGAAACAATCAAATTAAGGTAAATGACACCATCTCAGCTGCCCAGCACGGTGCTGTCCATCAACACAACGTTCATTTTTCTGCCTCATTTGGCATAGAATGCCTCTCTGTTTTTCATTTCTCATTCTTGCTCTTTTTGTCTCAGTTTTCAGTAGGACTCCACAACAGTACTGGTGTAGTCATTAGAAAGGTGAAGAGAGAGACAGAAGCGTGTGTGTTGTGGTGCGTGAGAGTATTCCATTAGCCGACCAAAAGAGTGCCCGATATCGAGAGTTGTCCACTTGTCATAATGACGACTGAAAGGTAAAATGGCTTCTGAGTGTGTGTTAGCCTCTTCACTGCACTCCACTGGCTCCCTGTGGCTGCTTACATTCACTCCAAGTTCTCAGTGCATGCAGAGTAACCAGGGGAACAGCACCCACCTACATGGAGGCACTCCAGCCTGCGAGTGGATAACATCAGGCCAGGAACATCCAAATTTTCAACAGTAACAGTAACAGGTGTCCCAAGGTCAATCCTGAAAGTGAAATTTGATAAACCAATCACAAACTTGATCAAATTATATTCATATTCAGTGTTTTTTGTGGTACAAGTGGAAGCCAACAGGCACATGCAAACTAATAAATGCAAACTAGCAACCCAGAATCAAACTAGCATGCAAAGAATACTTTATTAAACAAACAAACTAATAAGCAAAAGCAAAATAATGAACTTACCACATGAGAAATGAGCAAGAGCTTATTCATCAAACTAACATATCGAACAAAAGCAAGCTAATAGGTAAATGTTAGCTGTCAAACTAAAGCTAACAGAACAATCCAAAACTACCCCACCATACAAAATCAAACCAACCAGGTAAAAACTAACGCACCAAACAAAAGTGAAGCAATTAACAAAATTAACCCCACCAAAGTAAACCAATTAACAATACCTAACCTGCCAAGCAAAAGCAAACCGATTAACAAAAACTAACCCAAATACAAATGCAAACCACTTAACAAAAACTAACCCACCAAGCAAAAGCAAACCTTTTAACAAAATCTAACCTGCCAAGCAAACGAAGCCAATTAACAAAAACAAACCATACCATTCAACAAAAGCAAATCGACTAACAAAAACTTACCTACAAGGGAAAAAAAGTAAATCAAATAAAAACTAAAGCACCAAACTAATGAGTAAAAATTAGCTTTTAAACTAAAACGAGGAACAACCAAAACACACTACAGAAAAATGTACCTCATCGAACAAAACCAAACTTTTGAGTAAAAACTATACAAGTAAAAAAAAAAAAAGCAACTTACAAGTGGTAATTAACCTTTAAAGAGCAAAGCACTAATACAATAAAAAAAGGGCAAACTAGAGACTACTGCAAGCTAATCTTTATAAATGTATAAAGCAAATAAATATAAACTAGCAGCTGAAAGCTAATCCATTTAATAAAAGCAAAGTAAAAAAGAACACATAAAACAAAACAATCTACTGAGGGAGCGCAAACTAGCTAACAAAACTTAATCACCACAGAAGCACTGTGAAGAAAAATAGTGAAGGAAAACTAGCCTAGCAAGCAAAGGCCTATAATGGGTATGTTGTGCAAAACATCAACTAGCAAGCAAACACATAAACTAGCAGTAAAAAAGCTAAGCCAGTGAATAAAAACCTAATTTATAATCTAGCATGTGAACTTTATCCTGAAGAAACACACACACCCACACACACACAAACAAGAAAACAAGTGACAGCTAATTGACTGAGTGTAAGCTATAACAATCCAAGCTATTAAAAGCTAATTTACAGTTAGTTCTGACTGAGTAATCTAATTGGACGATAGGCATTCCAGGAGTCGTGATAATGCACAGTAACAGCACTGAGACATTTTACTATATGTAACACTCTGCATCCCATGTATTCTACAATTGTTAAAGACACTTTCCGTTGCTCACAGCGTGGGTGAAAGTAGATCTGTACGGTCTGAAATATTGAGAAGAGAGCAGCTACCTGTCAAAATGCACATTAAAAGCTCTTTAGCAGGAAAATATATCTGATAATGTTATGTCATTTTTAAACAACTCTTGTCTACTTAATAATTGCTTCTATTACCTGTGTGTTGTTTTATTTTTGCCTGAACGCTAACTAGCTCCTAGCACAAAGCAGTCTCAAATCCCTCGCTAATTCCTGATGAAGGGCAGTACTTGATGTGTGGAACAAGAGCTTGTATAAACCCTACATAGTGCACTAGGTTTTGATTTAACGCTATTTGGGATGGAACCCGGAAGTTAACAGAGCTGATATTCTAAAGAGGCTAGTTAGTTCCGCCAGTCGTGGAAGGATATGTGTTGACAGAGGAAAATAACTGGTCAAATAAACAAACAAATCATTATCTGTTGATAATATATGGTGTTTGTGTAATTATTGTATAAAAACAATATCACACTCAATGTTGTGCTGTTGTGCTGGTTATCATCACAGCCGAACAGCACAACAGTCATGCACCTCAGGTGTGATAGTGTTTAATTATTAAACAAAGGGTAATTTATGATCTTTGTGAAAGAAAATTGTGTGTGTGTGTGTGTGTGTGCATGTTCTTGTAGAATTGAAGCTTGAATAGTGTGCACTGAGAGCATTGCTATTGGTATATTGGTACGGGTATGTTGTTTTCATGGCTTTGTGTGTGTGTGTGTGTGTGTGTGTGTGTGTGTGTGTGTGTGTGTGTGTGTGTGTGTGTCTTTTCTGAATGATAATTTGGCCCGTCAATCATGTGTGTCTCCTTCAGTTTCCCTGCGGACTCAAGTGCAGTCCACCCACACTGCTATTGCTCTCACCTTTCTCTCCTGTTCACTATCACTTGTACACACACACACACACACACACTCACCAATCACCATGTATCCAGGCACATACCTAAGTACTTAGACACGTTTTTCAACCTAATCCTCTATGCACTCACACATTCTCCCTCTCTCTCTATGTATCTCACTCTCTTACCCCCCCACCCTCGCAAACACACACAAACGCTGCCAGTGTACCACAGGCCACAGTTAGCTATATGCTATCTCCTAATTATCCATATGCTAATTTTCATCTGGAAGTGAAATGCGATTATTTGTATCTCGGCTCACAGCGACATCATCCTCACAGCTAGGGGGCAGCGTTGTCCTTCTGTCTTATTGTCCACTCTCTCATTTTTGCCCCACATGGTATTCAAATATGACTTGGCCTTCTGTGAAAGATGAGGACCTCAGATAAATCGAAGATATCTATCTATCTACATTTATTCCTCCCTCACTCTCTCTTTCTTCCTCTTTTCCTCATTTACTCTCTTAGCCTTTACCTTTCTTTTTCTTTCTCCAATTTTAACTCTTTCTTACTTTTTTCTTTTTTTTTCTAACCATCCTTCTTTGTCTACCAATTCTCACTGTCTCTATTTATTCTGCTATCTTTCAAAACCTTTCTGCTTCTCTCACTTGATCTCTTTCTGCCTGTCTTTCACTCTCAGTCTTTTGCTCTCTGTCTCTCTCGCATCACCTATTTCTCACACTCTTTCAGTGCCAGAGTCCCTGCCCCTCTGTCTCCTTACATCAATTTGTCTCTTCATCCATCTCTTGCTCTCAGACACTTAAGTTTGTAGCATGTTAGATAGTATAAAGGTTAAACACACAGACACACACACTTGTCATGCGCTTGTGGCATCTGGGGGATAAGACGTTTATTTTCTGTGTCCACAATGACCCCATTCCTTCAAAGGTCAAAGGTCGCATGCTGTCGCCTGTGGCGTTCGCCATCTCTGGCCAGCGATCACAGATGCCTGGACACACTGGGGGGCGTGTGTGTAAGTGTGTGAGTGTGCATGTTAAACAAATCCGCTTGGCTGATTACCCTTCGGGAAACTGAGCCACACAAAGGAAGGCGAAAATATTTACAGAAAAAAAAAAAATGCAATGATCGGCTTCGTTGCATTCCCCACAACAAATACTTTGTTTCAGAAGACAAGTGTGTGTGTGTGTGTGTGTGTGTGTGTGTGTGTGTGTGAGCTGGAAGAAAAAGGCTAATTGGTGTCGAGTGGCGGTGTGTGAAGGACCTGCAAAAATCACGTCAGGAGTGGTGACAAACAAATACACGGTTTGACTCGAGAGAGCTGTCATGGGGCGACTCTCGCTCAGTCTAGCAGAACAGCGACATGCTGGAATTAGCCTAGCGATCCGAACGGCATAACTCACAATACTTGAGCGTACGTTGTTAGATACAGGAAAACAACAAAACTAAAAAAAAAAAAAAACAGAACGCTACACCACTCTCAATTCTGATTGGTCGGAAGGTCTTTAGTTATTTATTTATTTTTTTATTTTTCGATAAAAGCAGCTATCCATGTGTTTTCTCGGAAAAAGGTTACGGTTTCTATAGTAACAGCTAATTTACAGGGACTGTATATAAAGAATTCTATACTGTATGTGTGGTTTAACAGTTTTGGAAGGAGTCTTCAGTGTGAGAGCTTTGTAATAGATTTTCAGTATGAGAAGGTTTTCGGCAAAAATGTGTAAGCTTTCTACTTTCATGACCGAGTGAAAGAAAGTGAAGAAATGAAAGAGAACACTTGTTCATATAACAAGAACTAACTTTTAGAATTAGAATTACTTTTTAGAATTACCTTTAAAGTGCAATATGTTGTTTATTACTTTTAAAAAAACAAGCTATGCTGTAGTGTTTTATTCTATTCACAATACTGAACGTTATTAAACAAAGCTTCACATTAACCTGACCTTAGCCTAGGGATGGAAATCACCAGTGACCATCTGATACAATATTATCACCATACCTACAGTAGGTGCCGATTTGATTAATATTGCAATTCTATAAGTATAACAAGGATAAATATCCCTATTTGCTATATATATTTTTTTCTGATTGTTCTTTTTTACAATTTTAAGACCTTGGACTTAAAAAAGTTGTCATGACTTAAAAGTTTTATGCCTTATCTTTATTCAACAGCTTCACATCTGAATTGAACGTAAGTAATTAAATGGAGCCTGTTTCTTTTTATATTAGTTTTCTCAATTGAAAATCAACAAACAAAATGACTTCAAATCCAAGAATTTAACATTTAACTTTAAATGAAATGAATCAAAAGCTACATTTTTATTGAGTAGCACATATCTCTGTTATCCGCCATAGTTATTATTTCTAAACAAACTCTTCATAACATTTGTATCATGTGCTTTTTCTGGATTTTTGGTTGATATTCTGTCTCAATCCTTTACCATAAACCTAT
>JAQMYJ010000013.1:14394672-14406844 GCA_030014305.1 Clarias laeviceps | reverse complement strand
CTTCATTTCTTTGTAAGTGGGCAAACTTAGAAAATCTGTAGGGGATCAAATACTTATTTCCCCCACTGTATATAAAACGGAATAATGTGATTAGCCTAAATCTCACTGTTTTTCCCAAATTTCCACAAGTTATCAATCAAATGATCAACAGTTCATGCATATTTCTATATAAATCACCTGTTATAGGCATATGACAGCAAAAGTTGCACAAATATGTACAGCATATTTTTGTCCTGAGCCATCAGATCATAACTTAGACAATAGCTTTCATACATCATTATTATTAACAAAGCACATGATACTTGGACTAGCATGACTGCTAATACAAGGTGGTATCAAACGTTTCAAGATTCACGCACCACAGATCCACTTTCGCCATATGTCCTCCCTCAGACACCTTAAACCTGGCAGTAGAATTTCCTATTGATGGTCTTGAATGTCAAAAAAGACGTTGAGCATGCACCTTGGTTGAGCTGTGAACCTGCCTTAACTTCTTTGCTCGTGCAGTTGATGGGTTTTTCCACTGTGAAAACTGTTGCTTCGTACTCATACAACCAAGTTTCATCACCGGGAATGATCCTTGACATGAAGGATGGGTCATCCACGGCACGCTGATGGAGTTCTTGGCAGACTTCAACGCAATGTTTCTTCTGCTCCTGGTTCAGAAGCCTTGGGACGAACTTGGCAGCAACAAGGTGCATGTTCAAATCAAACATGAGGATCGCCTGGAAGGTTCTGTATAAGACACCAACAATGGCAGCAATGTTGCAGATTGTTCCCATAAGATCCTCATGCATAAGTTGCAGAATGGTTTCAGCATTTTTCGGGAGCCTGTTGAAGGTCTTTCTGATCTCTCGTCATCTTTCACTAATGTTGTTTCGCTCTTAAAGCATGCGTGCCACTCAAAACATCTTAAACAACCTATTGCAGCATCATCGTAAACTTGCAGAATCCTGTCAAAAAGAGCAATCTTTATGTATTTTAACTGCATGCTGGCGCAAAACTAAAGAAGGGAACATCTGACACCAAGAATGCATCGGCTAATCTATTGTGCTCGGTGTTAGCAAAAATGTGTGTGTAGAATAGTTTTCCCCAGCTATCCCTCTAAAGCTCTACTAAATTATTTCAGCTTATACTTCAGTCCATGTGTGTGTATTTCAGCTTTTATTTGACAAGCCGTGTGTGTGCGCGCGTCCGTGAGTGCGAGTGTGTTGTGTTTGTCGACACTGGTTTTGATATTTTTTAGTACCCACTCTCTCTCTCGCTGTTACGGTCGTTTATCAGGGTAAAATGCTGTTTAAATTCACTACCATTTTTATACGCTCATATCTCTCTTATGAGGTGCCTGAAACATTTTTATGTGTACAAGCTGAAATATCAGACTGAACCCGTTCAATGTGGGAATATTTACAGAAAAAGGACACACTACTCATTTGCTAGCACCACCAGTGCTAATATTAAAAAAGGAAGAAAAAAACATAAAATTATTACATTTTAAGATCCATGGTGTTTCAATATTGTTTTCAACAAGGTACTGTACATGAACAAATATTCAGCAAGCCTTAGCATTCTTTTACTGTATATAAAATACCCCGTGAGGAGTTATATAAACTTTCCTATAACAAATTTTACTATGGGATAATGCTACCTGTACCATGGTACTTATAAATTCACCCTTTATTTGTCACATATACGTTACTGCACAGTGAAATTCTTTATTCTTTGCATATTCGACTTTTTGTTAGTAGGCCAGGGTCATAGCATAGGGTCAGCCAGGAGCAGACAGGGTTAAAGGCCTTGCGCAAGGGCCCATCAGTAGGAACCTGGCAGAGCTTGGTCTCAAACAGCTGACCTTACAATCAGAAACTCAGAGGCTTAACATACTGAGCCACCACTAACTTAATTACTTATGTAGTACAATACATATACCACAGTTTGGCACATTGTTCTACCAAGATACAGACTTTGGTACAATGGTACATGTACTATAATATGATACATGGTTATACTGTAGTATGTTTAAGGTACAGTCCGGAAGGTCCCAGATTCAAACCCCACCACCACCAAGTTGCCCCTGTTGGGCCTTTGAGCAAGGCCTGTATCCCTCAACTGCTCAGATGTACAGTATAGCGAGATATAAATTTACAGTAAGTTTAGAGCGTCTGCCAAATGCTGAAATGTAACATAAATACTGTGAAAAATATGTTATGCATGTTCGTGTACTATTTTACCGTACATTAATATTGTATGGTAAAACTAAAGTGTGGCATAATACACTGCACCATGGTGCAGTGTACATACTGTACCATTGGTCATCACATGGGTCATCATACACAATTGCTTGGTGCAAAAGAACATATTGTACCATGGACCAAAGTTCAGCAGGCATCTAATATGGTACTGCCTGTACTAACATATTTATTATGGCCAAACATTTCATAATGGACATGTGGTGAACTTTTGTAACCAGTGTGGTACCCAAAAACGTACCATGATATTCATGGTATTACGGTATATACCATAGCACTACCACAGTACCCACTTAAGTGCCAGTTACTTAAAATTGTTTTCACCTAAGTATTATGGTCCACATCTAGTCCTACCACGGTACCCAATATAGTGTCACAGTACATACCGTGGTAATCTATAAAGTCCTGTGGTGCCCACCATGTTAATGTCTGAAGTACAACTGTAACACTGTGATCTCTCTCTCTCTCTCTCTCTCTCTCTCTCTTATTTTATGTACTACAGTATTGTTTACTATAGTTGAATAAGTAGGTCCTTGTGCCCTGTGATAAACTGGCACCCTGTTCAGATTGTACCCTGCCTAGTACCCGGAGTCCCCTGACATAGTGACCCTGTACAGGATAAGTGGCATAGAGAATGTGAGAGAGAAAGAGAGAGAGAGTGTACTATAGTACATACCACAGTAAAGTTTCTTATGGGTTAATAGATAAATAGCCAGACGAATAGCTTAAAAACAATCTACAATAACTAAATAAAATTAAATGGTTTATGAACTAATATTTTAAATACACTGGAATGTCAATAAATATTATCAGCGCAATATATAAGTACGATCGCCATGACATAGCAACATCTACTTCAACATCATAACTTGTACTCTTCCAAAACATCCCCCTGAACATCATATCAGAATATACCACCTCAGTCATCATAGCTGTTTCTTTCCCCCCGAATACTAGACTCTGCTATGAGTGCCGTGGCTGATATTTGCTCTGTTAATATTCTTTTGATTGACATTGCAATCACTGACTTTAGTCAATATCTTAAATATCACTCGCCATCTTTTTCCCATCATCTTCTACAAATATAACTCTCTTTCCTGCACCATCTCAACCAAACATCACAGAAACATCAAAATATTTAAACATATGTAATTACCCCAACATCCAGCCCACGAACAGGTCATGCCTTGCAGAATATAAACTGGAACATTTTTTTCCCCAGATCAACTTTACTGAACTCGGTAAAACGATGCTTTTTTGAACCCTATCACAGCTGTTCCACAAAGGCATTGTTTTCATTGAGGTAACATTTTAGACTTTTGTGGGCCAAGATCTGAGCCATGGGATCGGTGTGACCGACTGATGGCACAGGCTTCAGTGTGCTCCAAAAACCACGCGTCGTTCCGTGCTAGTTATCCGCGCTAACAACAAGACGTCTCCACCGCGATGACTCAGCAGCAGGCGCGAGGGGTTTTCCCACGTTTCCCTGGGTATTTATGTTAACTCGAACTAGCCACGTGTGGCCTCTGGACTGGACGTGAGTAAAGACAAAACAAGATTAACGACGGTTTGTGCTTACGGGGGGATCGGATGGTGGAAGAATGAACCCCCGGCTGATGGAAAACAGCAGAGCATGGTTTGTGGTAGCTGGGAAAGTTCTTTTCACACACACACACACACACACACACACACACACACACACACACACACACACACGTGTTCTTGTAAGCCTCTTAAATGGAACGCCTGAGTTTTTTATTTATCCACATCTCAGTCGATGTGGTGATTAATGAAAGAGGAAGCCATGTTTCTAAACACCTTTTGAGTCTGTAGGAAAGACAGATAGCCAGATCGATTCAGCGCAATAACAGAGACAGCGGTGGAAATCTGAGGTTTAATAGAACTCCGGCACGATTTGTTATGGAGAACTTAAATCAACAGAATCATCTTTTTATTTCGTCCATTTCTTCACAGCTCCGGCATGCGGCTTCCCGTATAAGGTCTTAACGCTAATCAATATCGTATTACCCTGGCTAAAGTAAACCATCAGACAGTAATGGAGAAATAACCTTAGAAGAGTCTTATAATAGCTGGTTATTGGAGGTTTTACTCAAAGCAATAAAGAAAAAAAAGATTATAACTTCATATTAAAGAGAAATTATGTTTCCAATATTTAAATAGTTCATAACGGAAAAAGATATGTGCTACCTGCTAGCATAACATTAGTCGTTAGTGGATTCTTACTACTAGCAAAAATAATTACTTTACACTTAATCTAGGTAAGAAAAGTGCAGTCTTGTGCGAATATCAATGAAACAGAGTGTGAGTTTATTTGCTCTTTTAATGATATTCATATTAGCGATGATAATCGTGTGCGTAAGAGACGGATGCACACGATTACTTACAGTAATTTCGCTCTAACCACTCTATGCCTGAAATCCCAATGAAAACACCTTTCTCCAAAGTCTATGTGGATTTGCCATTTTATTTCATGATTACCATTATTTTATAGTGATCTCAGATTATTATTAATGCAGGATGAAGTTCCCCTCTGTGTGTCTCTCCCAATACATCAACAAGAATGGACTATTGCACTCACACGTTCTCTCTATCACTACTAACAATTTGTCACTCTGCCATACAGTACATACATTCATGTTCTCTTTGGCGGTAATCCACTTAAAATGCTCTTTAAGCAGCCATTTGTCATCCTGCATGTTGCTGGAATGGCCTCGGGCAATGCCGAGGAGAGACAGATACGCAGAGGAAGGGAGAGAAAGTTGCAGAGTGAGAAAATACTGAGGAAAGGAGCGGAGGAGAAGCATGTGTTTCCACTAGCAAGAAACCAGCATTGTTTAAAGGTCATTCTTTTTTTTTTTAGCTGTAAACAATATGATATGTATCTATGGATCAATTTACAGTATATTTAGTTGTTAAAGACGTTAAATAATGCTGTATAAACTTTTTACAGCTGCCCCATTTAAGGGGTCACCACATCGGACCACACACAACTTGGCAGAGATGTTACACCGGATGACATTTCCTGACACAACCCTTCCATTTACGTACTTCAGGCTTGGGACTGGCACTGCATGCAGTGGCTGGGTAACATGGGGTGTGGCAACCCACTGATGGCGGGATTCAAACCTGGATCTTAAGACCCTTAAATCGACAACCTAGAGTCTTAGCCAGTTGAGACGCTGATCTCTATATGTTTTTTATTTACTGCATATGGCATGCTAGGCTTCATACTAGATTTGTTTTTAGATAAGCAAATAATGCTATGAACCTTACATAGCATATCAAATGTAAGTTTTGCTTTGTACAAATTTCAAGCATTGTATGGTGATGAGACTCTTACACACAGTAAAACACTTGAATGATAAAAACATTTTTAAGAAGTCCGTGAACGACAATCCTGGCTGAGGTGGCTCGTTGCGCACTGCAGTCATTCCTGTGAACGCCTGACTTTTTTAAATCGACGGATAACTTGTCCCCGCCTTGCAGAAGAGACACATCTCTGTCTGTGGGAACTGTACACACAATCATTCACCAACACTATTTGCACATTATGGGAAAACAGCTGAGAGTTATTATCACATCCCCATACAGTCATGACCTCGCTCCAAACCATTTTCTTTTTCCAAGCCTTTAAAGTTCCTGGGAGGCCAGCATTTCAGACAAGAAGCAGGTAGTCCGATAATGGTTCCGGTTTACTGAGAAGCCTTTCTACTGTACCTTGATGGTATCCAAGTACTAGTGAAACACTGGGATGAGTGTATTAGTGTAGCAGGGGATCATATAGAAAAATAAAGAGAGTTTTTACTCTAATAACTGTGTTCTGTTATTCTGCACAATCAAAAGTCACGGTCTGACTTGATCACTCCTTGTACATTAGTTAGCAAATCACTCTATTGACTGAAAGACTTTGGGTTACTTGGCAATTTTTTATTTTTTTTGGTGGTAATAGTAAGTATGCAACATTATCCAACATTGGTTGATTGATTATTTTCCTATAACAGCATGACACTAGCTCTATTAACCTAATAGTAGTTATAATAGTCGTCTCACTCACTTATCATCTATACCACTTCATCCTGTGTTTAGGGTCACGGGGGCGTGGAGCCTATCCCAGGAGACTTAGGGCACAAGGCAGTGTACACCCTGGACAAGATCCATCCAATCCATCGCAGGGCACACAGACATACACACACTACGGGCAATTTGGGAATGCCAATTGGCCTTATCATCATGTCTTTGGACTGTGGGAGAAAATCGGAGAAAACCCACCAAGTACGGGGAGAACTCCATGCACACAGAGAGGAATTGAGCCTGGCCGGGAATCGAACTCGGACCCTGGAGGTGCAAGGCGACAGTGTAAACCACTACACCACTGTGATCGCCCTAATAGTAAGGTGATTTACAAATGTAATAAAAAATATAAACATTAACAAAAAAAAGAAATACACAAAAAAGAGAAAGCATGTAAGACAAACTAACAATACAGAGACAGTAAAGAAGAAGGTCAGCACTATACAATAAGAGGAAAACATCTAACGTCTCCTTATCTTGTCCTTATTGTATTGTTTACAATTGCTGCATATCACTACCATTAAATTGTTTTAACACTAACAGTTAGCATAAACTGCGCATTCCCGTCCCAATCACGACGGCAGGAATAGGATTCTTCAGCAGTATCGACCCAAAGTGTGACATGCTGAGTGCAAACCACGGGTCATTAGCGCTATTACCATTCTTCTCTCAGATAAAGAGAAGCCAACATGGCTGCCCTGCCTTCTCGAAAGCTTAACAAAGACTTTCATCTCGTCTATGGCCTGGCATCTTTCAGCCTTTGGTCTTATCTTTTTTTTGAGCTGATAAAGATGTGTGTGTGTGTGTGTGTGTGTGTGGTGTCTTAATGGCTCATCAGAGGAGTTGGCGATCGTTTTTCAGGGTTTGTTTATTGATCCAGGTCACTTTGGATTTTATGGTTTTTCACGTTTTTTACAGGAAAAGATCAAACACATAGCAAATGACAAAACACCAAATGGGATCGGGCACAACATCTAATAAGTGTGTTCTGTTTTTGTAATGCAGCACACGGGCACTGCACGCACACACACAAACTGGTATTGTGGTAATTATGGGGACCGCTAAATCCCAGCAATACAAGACCTCGGGTTTAGTTGGATTAATATTACCAGCAAACACTGAGGTACTGGCAAGGGTCGCAGGGACACCAGTTTCACTGTTACAAATACGCACAGATGCAAAAAAGCCACGCCTCTTTGGGGATTGTGACATCATGAGCGATCCTGATTATTATTAGCAGAAGATCTCTGTGGAAATGCCGTTGTTTTGCATCTGTCTTACTGGACAGCTATGCAACAGATTTTATAGTAAAGATCTGCTTCTTTTTAAGCAAACAAAATTGGGTTTTATTTCTTCTTCTCTACTCCAGCAATCTCTCTCCATCATTATGATCACCTCTCTCTCTCTTGGCCTTTGTGGCCGTTGCCAGATACAAGCCTGGGAAACAAACTAGTAAACAGCAAACTGTTTGTGTGGCCTCTAGGTTTTAACTGTGGCACTGAGGGATTAAAAACTAGAGTGCCTGCGTCATTGTGTGGTGAGGAGACAAGAGGACATGAGAGGGAGCACGGCCAAGTCAACGCTGGAGACTACAGAGAAAGTCAGAAAGAGGCTGAGCGTGAACAACAGAGAGAGAGAGGGAGAATAAGAGAGAGAGAGAGGCAGCTGATGTGAGACAGCAAGACAAGAAAGGGATGGTGAAACAGAAGGGGAGGGAAAGTGAGATGGAAGGAGGATAACAAATAGATGGTGAGTGGGAGACAAAAAGACAAAAGGAGAAAACAAAGAGAAGGAGACAGACAGAAAGAGAAAAGACAAAGTGATAGAGGAAATGAGAGACAGATTGTGAGAAAAAAAGGGAAAAAGAGACAGATTTCATTTTGGACAGAGACAAAATGTCCACTGTCTCTTACTCCTGCCTGTATGCATCCTTCTACATTCCTTTTTTTGTCTTCTGTCTCTCGTAATATCTCCGTTTTCTTCTCTTGGTTTGTCTCTCTTGTAGTCTCACTGGCCTTTAATTTTTCTTTTTCTTTCCCCAAATCTATTTGTCTCTCTGTCATTATTTTGCATTGATGTGCGCTTGATTCTAATTCCCTCTATTTCCAGATCTTGGTCTCCCAGTTCTGTCTTGTCCTTTCTGTTGCTACATTTACATATCTGTTCTTTTTTTTGGTTATCTTCATGCATGGCTTTTAAAATGTGTCCACCCCTTTCACAAACCCATTTCACCCAAACACGTCCCTCTTTCCTTGTCTTCTACAGTCTCTTTCCCAATTTTTATGACGTTGATTTGGCAATGTTATGGATGTTGTTTTTAGAGTTTTTTAATTAAATTATATTATTTTGATTGACAAACACAAAGTTGTAAAAATTACTTCATAATATTAATACCAAACTGATGGATGCAAATGGATATTAATAAAAAAAAATGTTTTGTCTTTAATTTTCCCTCTCTTTTTCTGTCTCTCTGTCTCTGTGTTTCATTGTCCATAGACTCTCCCACTCCCTTCGGCTGTGTGTGTGCGTGTGTGAGTTTTCACATATGAAGACTCTGACAGCATGTTTTCAGGTCTGTGTTGCACCACTACACACACACTTCTTTCTTTAAGGCTTATTCTTCATCATCTCATCTGGCAGCTCAAAGTAAACTGGAACGATCAGCTTCATCTCGCGCTACGCAGCCGACAGCGCTTTGTCCCCATGGCACATTAATATCCAATACTGAATCGCCATCACACTCCACTGTCTCTCTCTCTCTCTCTCTCTCTCTTTTTCCCGCGTGTGTCTTTTCTTTCTCCTCCAGCTTTACCTCTGCTTCACTTGCTGTGTTGCATTGCCTACCTCAGCTCGCGCTCTGCGGTCTCTGCTCCAGGCCGAGCCATTCATCAAAGTTGGCGAGTGGAAAATCCGCTTTATGAGGACGAGGGGACGAAGCATATCAATATCGGTTATTTTAATTGTGGCGCTGTAGCCACAGCACGCTTGCTCTTTTGGAGCGCTAACAACTTAGAGCGCTGCGTGTGCCTCTGCGGAATGTGTCATTCTTATTCTCTAAACGATGCTCTTCTCTCTTCTCAAAGGCGAGAATAAGGCCTGCTTTTGTTGAGCAAAAACATACGTATGGATAGATGGATGGATGGATGACCATGGCATCAGGGAAGAAAAACTCCAGTGATGTCATAATCTGGTCAACCAGTACATTCAGGTCGTCAGCTGACTTCATTTCATTGCCACATAAAGTTGTTGATCCTAGACCTGACAAACTGAAGCCACCTTAGATCATAACACTGTCCCCAGAGGCTTGTACAGTGGACACTATGCATGATGGGTGCATCGCTTACCCTGACGCGCCTATCGCTCTGAAATAGGGTCAATCTGGACTCGTAATATCACATGACCTTTTCCCATTGCTCGAGTCTAATCTTTATGCAGTCTAGCAAACCACTCACTGTCACTCATCTTCTATACCGCTTTATTCTGTATTTAGGGTCGCGGGGACCTGGAGCCTATCCCAGGAGGCTTAGGGCACGAGGCAGGGTACACCCCAGATAGGGTGCCAATCCATCGCAGGGCACACACGCATACACATACACACACTCACACACTACAGGCAATTTGGGAACGGCAATTAACCTAACCTGCATATCTTTGGACTGTGGGAGGAAACCGGAGTACCCGGTGGAAACCCACCAAGCATGGGGAGAACATGCAAACTCTATGCACACAGAGACGGGAATTGAGCCTGGCCGGGAATCGAACCCAGACCCTAGGGGTGCAAGGCGACAGTCCTAACCAGTACATGCCCCTAGCAAACCAAAGTTTTTTTTTTTTTTTTTCTGATTGGTCTCACTAACAAGTGTCCACACAGATTTTTTTTGTCCTAAGAATGCAAGTGTTTAAGTGATCTCAGTTCATTATTATTTATTTTTTTGTCTGACCACATTTCTTGCACAAAGTTGAGGGTTCAGGACTATCCTTCAAGGTTTCTATAATGTGTTGAAGATTTCCTAACCCAGTTCTAGCAATTTAAAATATCTTTAACTGTTTTCTTTTCTTGATGCAGCCTAATAATTAATATCCCATCTGAAGTGGTGACTTTTTTGGCCTAAAAAGATTTGGACTTTCTGTCTATCTCTCTAGATATTTTACTTTACTAAAATATAAAGTGTGGAGTATCTTCTCCTCATATCTGTGTAAGCTTCGTCTGGCTTCTCTAATTTTATGTCCTGATCCCTCACCGCCTCGCTGTCCATTTACAATATCTGTTTGTATAGAATAAATGATTAGAAATGCTAAAGCAGGTCACAGTGCATACGATTTCCAGAACATGAGCAGACAATACAAATCACAGGATTTTTTTTCTTCCTCCACCATTTATACTATAAATTAACATACTGACATGCGTCGTGTCCTTATAGAATAACGTTAATATTCATCGTATGCAGTGCACTTTTTTTTTCTACAAGATGTTTGCAAAACACAGACACAGTCAGAAGTTCCACAACAAAGCCTCCATCCAGGGTCACCAAGTTCATAATACACGTTACAAAGCCAACCACATTAGCCAGACACACACACGCACACATTTGGTAGTGTTTACAGGTCTGGCCGGTTGGAAAGAGCCTCTCGTGTTTCTGAAAACATTTGGTTCGCGTTGGAGGAATTCATGTTGAGTAATGCAGCGCACTGGGATTTCTGGATGAGCGATTGGTAACTTGTCGTGAAAAGAAGACATTAACATCAGCTCACGTTGCGAGGACTTGCAACGTGAGCTCCTCGCTTCTGGTCAAGCATTTTTTTTACCTTCCTTCGTAGCTACTGTGGACAACCAGACAGACGTCAATGTGCTCACACACACACAGTGTAACGCAAGCAACCCTTCCCTGCTCCAGGATTAACAATCATGGAAGTATTTTCAGCCTCATTTATATTCATTTAGTTTAAACAAATATGAAAAACACAAAATCCACAAGCACGAATACATAAGTCATGCTAATCTTCCATTAAACCAGTCAATCAGTGGATTTGCTGGCGTACATTCTGTACTAGGCTTTGCTTTTATTATGGTTATGAGGCATCTCATAACACAATTATAATGTCAGTGTTTGTGTACAATGTTACCATTTAATAGTGTGTGATGGTAAATGTTAATGTATTGTATCTTATGGGGTGTGTGGTGGACCATTTTGGGGTTTGATTGGGAATGGTGGAATTTGTTGGAGAACATTGATGTTTCATAGTAAATCTTAAAGAAAATTTTGGTGCTGGTGTTCAATGAGTTTTTTTTTTGAAGGGTTGCTTTGCTTGAGTTTTTGATGAGGTATGCTGTATTAGTAGTGTTTAAAGGGCAGTGCTGGTGTTTACCAGGGATTGACGAGTAATTGGGAATGTTGGAGAACACTGGGGTCTAATGGAGTATTTGGTGTTTGGTGGTGAGTGCTGGACAGTGTTGGTGTTTGATAAAGACTGATGGTGTTTTGTGGTGCATGCTAGGTAGTACTACTGTTCAATCCAGATGTTTGATGATGCTTTAATAGTGTGATTAATGAATTTTCACAAGAGTTCACCACAGGTTCCCTGGTGGTGAATACTGGTGTTTGATGATGTGTGCTTCACAATATTTGATAGAATTTGATAGGGAATGTTGAAGAATAATGGTGTTAGATGGTGTGTGCTTCACAATAAACAGTATTTGATTGGGAATGTTGAAGAATAATGGTGTTAGATGGTGTGTGCTTCACAATAAACAGTATTTGATTGGGAATGTTGAAGAATAATGGTGTTAGATGGTGTGTGCTTCACAATAAACAGTATTTGATTGGGAATGT
>JAQMYJ010000013.1:14355073-14371689 GCA_030014305.1 Clarias laeviceps | reverse complement strand
GTTGTATGGATGGATTATTGGATGGATGGATGGATGGATGGATGGATGGATAGATAGATAGATAGATATATAGATAGATAGATAGATAGATAATCCTACCTCTGTGCAAAAATGCATTCCAAGAATCGGTTGAGAAACATAAACTGTAAGTTAAATTGAGGTTTTTTAAAAACACTTTTTGTTACTTTTTTTTTTTTTTTTTTTACCAGAACTAGCCATAAGGCTAACCATATACTGTAGCTTGCATAGCTCTATGGCTAACTGAAATGTGGCTTGTTTCAGTTATAGAACTAGTTCAGGTTAGCCATGCGGCTATGTTTAGTGAGCACTGTGTCTGGTTTTAGTTAGTTCTGGTTGGCTGTATGGCCATTTCCATTCAAAGAATAGAGTTCAATTTAGCCCCAATTACTTACATTGTACTCGTGTTCTGTGCGACAAACTTCACAGTTGGTGTGCAGCGCAGGAAAACTTATAATGAGTATGACCAAGGGTAGTGTACTAATACTCACCTCAATTTTGATTTAAGACCTAAAAAAAAATCCCTCAAAGCCACAAGACACATTTTGGCAATAAAGCTTAATAAGGGTACTTTATTATATTTTCAAACCTCACACTCTACATGTACATTTATTACAACCTTTAGCCAGTTGGAAAATGAGTGGACTCCCAGCAGTGTAGCAATATTAATCCATTCCACCTAATAACACACAGTGTGAATGTGTATTAAGGAAGCTAAGGACAGCCATTTTGGCGATTTATTGCCTTTGTTAAATAGTTTTTCTCATATTTATGATGCTAAACCAAGCGATTTACCAATTGGGAATGAAGAATTTAAGTGGCCCCCTTTTTAATTATTTATTTTTATGAAGAACCATGTGAGAATGGTTGTGTAATGAAGCATAGAGCATTCCATAGACCGAACAGGAAACCTGGGAATTCACACAAGCAACAAACCTAAATCCAGAAACAAAAGCAAGAAGAACTCAAAAATGTGGCATAAGACATTTCCACCCGTAACATGCTCGTTTAGTCTGTGCAATTTAGGTCATTCTATCCCTAGTAATTTTTTTTTTTTTAAAAGAGAGAGAGAGATCAAATATGAAACAGAACGGGGTTGTCAGCAGAGGTGGACAAAGTACACAAATCCTGTATCTGAGTAAAAGTAGAGATATCACAAGTAAAATGTTACTCAAGTAGAAGTACTGCAGGAGTCCTTCATTTACATTTCTAACTGAGAGAAAGCACATACAGTACGTACTCATCTTTAAATCTACGTAGGTATCAAACGTACAGTACTGAGCTTGCATTAGCTCACTGTAGCCTTTTAGTCATAGTTAAAGAGTCTCTCTCTCTTTCTCTCTCTCTCTTTGTTTCTGTGTCTACCCATTTCTCAACTCAACCACCTGCTACTGGATCAATCATTTTATGGAGAGAAGGCAAATCACGCAATTACGCATTATAATCATTACTTGCGATAATACAGTTTCACATGCTACTATACATGCAGCTGGGGTTGTCAATGCCATGCCATTCACAAACGTAGTGAAGTAGAAAGTACAGATATTTGTTGTTGGATGTAGAGTAAGAGTTAAAATGTATCCACTAATATAACTATTCAAGTAAAGAATATTTACATGAAAATTTTACTTTAAGCAAAGTAAATGTGCTTAGTTACCTTCTGCCTCTGGTTCTGTGGAAAGTTCATACTCACATTACCTTAGAGTCTGGCATCGCAGTCATCTTTGCTGTAGTGCCGAATTCAGTTGATACCAGAGGAAAAGTTTTTTGAGACGTTACAATTGAACATGAAAGTGATAAAAACAATATTAGCTCACATAAATGTACTGTAAATGACAAAATGCACTAGTGTTTAAAATAATCAAACCCCGAGTTAATGTTATGACTAACCTTGAAACCGTGACACCATAACAAGCCTATTTGTGACTTATTTTGGCTAGAATGATTACGTATAAAAGTAAAACCAACTCATGAGCAAACACACCACGTCGCAAAGGACAAACCGGGGCAAATGAAACTTTAAAAAAAAAAAAAAAAAAAAAAAACATCAGGCCAGGTTAGTCATTTGGAAATTTCTAAAATCAACCAGTTGTGACCCTTTTCACTGTTCGTTACCAGTGTTTTATAAAGTGAGTACATCAGGGAAAGAAATGGAGTGAGTCAGAGCTTTAGGGAAAAAAATAATAATCCAATATGACTTTGTGTCAGTAAAGAAACTACTTTGGTGGCACTTGGCACTTGAGCAGCAGCCCTGGTTTTGTGGCCGCTATGGAAATGCATTGTTGGGATCATAAGGTCTGGGGATTGAATGAGGGAGGGGAAAATAGGGGAGCATTAAAAAGAAGGAAATTACTGTATAAATGGACACTAGAAAGAGAGAGAAAGAGAGAGAGAGAGAGAGAGAGAGAGGAAAGAGATAGACGAAGCTGGACGTCGCACCTGATGCAAACTCCTATCCCATCCAGTTGTCATTAGCAGTAAGACCAAATATACCTTTATGATCCGGCTTATTGTCTATTTATTTGTTTGATTATCCAAAGGGGAGAGCGGCATGGGCAAGGTGATGAGAGTTGTTAGTCCTTGGCCGCCTCGAGATACAGACATTCATTTCACAATTCGCAGAGCATCGACAGATTCAAGGGCATTTGGGCCCAAGACGAGAAGCCAACACACACACACACACAAACAGCAGTTACACAGTATTTTCTAAAACCCTCAAAATGCCCTTTGGCCAGCAGTCCATCACTCATATCAGTAGGACCATTACAGAGTTATTTTTTTTTATTATTGTCTTCAGGAAAAATTGGGTTGATCTTCAAACTAGTCCAAAGAAGCAAAAAAAAAAAGCAGTACCACCATAAGACTCTACAGATGGGTGAAAATTTAAAGCAAAACCTGATAACCATATGGCATTTTTATACCATGGTTTTGGCTCAAGTGGCCTGCTGATCATCTTTACCCTATGATGAAACATAACATTCCTGATGGGAGTGGTCTCTGGATATTCCATTCACTGGGCTTTCCATGGCCTTAACAGGAGATGGGAGATTTTGGAGTGTCGTGTTAGACAGCACTCTCCACAAGCATCATAAAAACACCAGCTGAGGGAGTATCTTTTTTTTCTCTCCAGGTCAGTTCCAGAGGCTTGCACAATCAATTGCTGATTCACACTGAAGCTGTTTTCAGTGGATCACCATGGTCGAACCACCATGGATGTTTTTCCCCTTAATTTGTCACCTGTCTGTACAGCCATCTTTTTCGTAAGGAGCTTTTACTGTAGTTGAGGGGAAAATAAAGGTAGGCAGAAGGTTATAAATACACACAGAGATGTTCTGTTTATCATCATGTGATAGCTAGAGTGAATGCATTATTAGGCAGCTTGCATTATTTTAGATAAACACATTATGACCTGGGTTCTAGCCAAGCCAATATGGGAAAAGTATAGAGATGTGGTTATGAAATAAATGACTAGGATTTAAGTTACAGAACGCTATATTATTGGATGTAAATTGATTACAGCTTAATTTCATGAATTACATTTAATATACCAAAATATACAGTACCAAAGTAACCAAAATTATTCAATAGACTATTTTTTCTGTCTAGTTTTGGACTATACTTCACTGGCAGCATTAAGCCTCATCCATATTGGTCTACCTCTACTAAAGAAGTGATGGCTCATGTGGCTCAGGTCCCCTAACCATCCAACCAACCAAACAACAAATATTCCTACCTACCTTCATTCCTTCATTCTATCCATCCACCCATTCTTGGAGCATCTGTAAGATTTGAAGGCCTAAGGTAAGTATGAGCAACGAAATGAATCCTGAATTTTTTTTTTTTTTCATATTTTAAATTTACATATTAATCGCAATATTTAAACACTAAAGGTCTCGAACAAACCTGCCTATCTACTTACCTACCTTCCATTCATACATCTATACATCCATCCATCCATCCATGCATAAATCCATTATCCATTTGACCCTAGGACAAGAGGAATATAATAGTCAGCCAAAGGCATCCTTAATTTCTTCTCTTTCCTTTTTGTATATATTAACAGCAACATTTTAACACTGGGGTTGAGGACACACCAACCTACCTACTTACTTATTTATGTACCTATCTTCCTTCTTTCCTTCCATACATCCATTCATTCATCCCAGGTGCATTTTTAAGATTTGAAAGCATATACTGTACAGTATTCCCTGGCCTAAAAGAAAGGAAAGGCATCCTGAATTTCTTGTTATTTTTTTTCTCTCCATATTTCAGCTACACAAAATATGATTTTTTTTTTTGTTCTTAATTTAGCATTTTGTTTTTACAATAGCACTAGATCAAATAAAAAGGCTACATACACATATTAAGCTAAATATGTAAAAAATAAAAATGAGAATTCAAAAATGATCATTCTAGTGAACAAATCAGAAATCAAATACTGACCAATAAGATGTTAGCAGATGTCTGCAAATAAATACAGCAAACATTAAGAAATACAATAAAACTAAAGACTCCATTGTTAGTATTTTTTTCACATTTGCTGTTAGGATTGAGCGATAAACTGCATATTGGATGAGACATGTTTAACTTTGCTTTGATTTGATTAAGATGGTAAACCCATTTCTTCGCAACTTGCAAGATGAATAAGCCAATTTATATCCCCTTCCCAAATTGGACAAACAAATAATTAATCCCACTGAGTTTATTGACCAGTATTACAATTGTTGAAAAGGACATGAGAAGATTTAGTAAGAAGACTTTTTTTCGAAAAACAAATCGGAAATCCATCAGCGTAATGATCCACAACCACATCATGTTCTGTCCATTTCTTATGTTCTCCTCATAGGACCACAAGCTGCCTACTTCATCTTCATGTCTTCTAATGATTATGATCGCCGTCCTGGTCATCATTTGTAAGATTAATTATGTAATAGCGCAGGTGTCTGTTTCAGGCTTTAAAAAGAACTAAAATGAATGACCGCGAACAACTTTGACTGCCATTTAGACATGTTGGAATTTGTCTCTATTTGCAGACGTCACATTGGCACGCACTTCCTTGTTCTTTTCTCTGGGGTCCATTATCTCTGGCTTGAGGAGTATCCATGCCCTTGGCCGGCACTAGGAGTAGCTAATGAAACGAGCAATAGGACAACACCATTGCGATGGCAGCGTTTTCCTGCATTCAGTGCCAAGTTTGATGGACATTAGGAACACACCACCAGAATACCAGATGCCAGTCTGAGAAGCCATGTGGAGCTAGAGTCATTCATCAGCGTGCAAGAGGGAATGAAGTGTCTGGATATTTTGCATTCCTCACAATCCAACCCTCTGTTTTTGTCTCCACATTGAACATTTGATTTGATCTCTTTTTCTCCATCTCAACCTTTCCCTGTCTTGGGTTACTGAATATTTTCTACCAGAGCAAGGATAATGTGGATGGATGGGCTGGTGCTCTCTCTCTCTCTCTCTCTCTCTCTCTGTCTTTCTTTCTGACTTCATTTTATGTCTCGTTCGCTGCATCACTCAAGATTACCCCACACATTTTCACCAAGTTGACTAAAAGGAAAAGTGGCCCCCTCTGCCCAGACAGACCTAAGAGACATCAATACTGAAGTAAAAGAGATGAACAGGACTGCCAGAAAAGCTGTCTATTCTCTCAGTCCTCGTTTTCTGTCCATCCTTTTTATCTTTGAGTATCATTTCTGTCTGAGTGGAAACTAAGGACTTTACCATTTGGAACTCTAGAAAATCAAACGATTTCTTACAGAATAGGGATCTTACATAGTCATTATGGGCATTTTCACAACCTTTACCCCCACATGGAGGCATAAAACAATTTGGGAAACTTAAGCATCATGAAAAGGATCTCAATAAAGACTACCATATAATTTGACCCTTTTGACTAATCCATTATAACCACGGTTAGATTTTTATTCGCAGTACCCTTGGCGACAAGTAGGTTATAATTTTGTAAACCAAAGTTGTGATCTGGTATTTAGCTCTGTTTAAACTTACACCATTTCTGAATCATATCACCTGCTGCACTGCACATGATGGTTTAAAGTTGATGGATTTTTTACTCGGCTGGTTAATTAGCATGAATGGAACGATTAGCAAACTCTGCAACGTGGAAACACTGATAAAGCCGAGCAAAATTAAGACAGGCACACAGCTGCGATAGAACTCTTCTGCTTCATCTCGCAGTTAAATGTGTCATGAGAAACAAAAGATGCGAGTAATATTGATAATTACTAGTAGTAGAGATAATATTGAATAATATCTTTTATGTGTGCTGCAAGGACACGAGTCTCAAAGACTTGCTCACTTTTTTGTAATATAATATGTTACGTTATAACCTTTTTTTTCCCTCTTAGCCTATATTAATGTACCTACCTTGTACTACCAATTAAACAAAGCTGCTAGCTAAATAAAATTATGGTGTGTTAGATATCCCTTTTTAACCTAGTCAGTTACATTTTTTGCCAACCAAATCATGGGCCTGGACGCACATTTGAAGTGCCATTACCCAGTATGCTAGCTGATGAATTGATTAAATTACAGTACAGGCAAACACTGGGAAATGTCTTTATGTCTAAATAACAAGAAATTTTACTGTAGTATGTTCTGTAGTTTATTATAATAAGCTATAATACATGCCATAATATACTGTACCACAGTATTTTATAGAGTACCAGGGAAGGTACTAAGGTCACTTCATTGCCTACTGTGGTAGTACTATGGTCTGTACCACCATACTTTGGTGAATACCATATATTTATTGGGTACCACAACTGATACCAAAGTTCAGTAGATACCTACTGTAATATGGTATGTTTGTACATACTGAGCCACATTAGATATGTTAGTACATACCACTGGTATGGTATAGTACAGACAGTACCATATTAGATATTAGATACCTACTAAACTTTGGAAGACACTGTGGTAAACACCAACCAGCTTGTGGCAGAACCATGTACTATAATATAGTACATGTACCGTTGAAAGTGTGTATCGTGGTAGAACCATATACCATAGTGTAGTACATGTACATGTTGGGAAAAAAAGGTAGTGTGTTTTTGTGAAAAAATATAATAAAAATCATCTGAACAACTACATATAACTTTTTTCACCCTGCCATTACATACTGTATTTAACAAAAATGAATACAAAAAGAAAAAAATTGGAAGAATTGCCTAGAGAAAGCCTCTTTTGTCTTAAGTCAAGTCAAGTAGGCTCAATTGTCAATTTAACCATATACAATTCAGTATACAGTGAAACAAAACAACATTCCTCCTGGACCAAGGTGCTACAAGGTGAGACAAAACAAATTAACACCATAAATTAACAAAACTATCCAAGTACGGTATGCATCAAAATATACAGTACTGAAACCCGCACACATCCCAGACGAACATTTTGTTTGTCAAGGGGGTATAGCTCCAGACATACGTGTTTTCAGTAGTGAAAAGGGAGTTGTGTTGTGCATTTGTTATTGGAAATGGGTCTCTCGACGAAGGAAAAAGTATTTATACTTGAGTATTATTTCCGCTCATACGGAAGTGGTCATGAATGAAAGGTGGCAGAACAATTCCTTCCCGTCCCCGTCCCCTTCCCCCGATTTTACATCACCTGATGCCTACATGTAGGGAATGTTAAAAGAGTGTGAAGAACCATGAAGAACCGCCAAAGAAAAAGAACTGTGCCAGTAAATCGTCTCCTTTCGCATGAGACCGCAACAATCTTTGTTCCGGGGATCAGGGTTAAGAATCTGTATAAATAATATAAATGCTGTCTACAGTGAGGCAGTGCACACACACTTCGAACACATTACATTACGCATGTGGTAAATCAACGCATTAATAGTGCGCATGTTAGTTTCTTTCAGGAGAAAGAAACTCTTTTCATTTCAGTATTGTATATTTTGTCGCATACTGTACTATGTACAAAAGACAGCAAAAGACAACATAAAGTCCAAGCGCAAATGTGCAAACAAGAGTGACCACATGACAACAACATGACACCATGCAATACTCAACACAATAGTCTAAAAAGAACACATTGCATCTGATCAAGCCAAAGACTTCCGGAACAATTTCAAACCACGGCGGTGGAGGGGAGATGACCTGGGCTTGTTTTTGCAGCCACAGGACCTACAGTAGGCACCTTGACTCGAACATGAGCTTCTCTGTATACCAGAGTATGCTAGAGGCAAATGTTAGGCCATCTGTATGACAGATACAGCTTCGTCAAAAATTGGGTCAAGATTGGGCATGCTCCAATCAACAAATCAGGAAATAGACAGATTTTTGACACAAAGAGACAAAACTAAAGGAAGGAAACCAGTACGTCAGCTTGTGAGCATGCTGCAATCAACAAACTGCATGTCTGCCAATACCAGAATGGGAACAATGCGACTATATCTGAGGGAACGATTGAAAGAGATTGGCGATGTAAAGAGAATAGAGAGAGATATTTGGGATGCTGATCTCATCGGGATCTCATTGGCTGAAGTGGAGACAGATGGGACCTCCAGATTGCTAGTATTAGCCGCTCTTTCTCTAGCTCATGAGTCTTCATCAGGCTAATCACACAACTGATGGCTCCATCTTACATTTGGCTTTGGAAAGACTCTTTTTTCTCTCTCTCTCTCTCTCTTTCTTTTTCATGCTGTTGTTTTCTGGCCTGCATAAATCCAGAACTGGAAATACTAAACATTGTGTTCCAGGGTTCCTGTTTTGTTTTTTATAATCATAATATTGATAACAGTGAAGACAGCATGTTCCTGAGGTTCTCAAGAGCTTTGAAAGACACTGGGTACCCAAACAGAAGCCTAGGTTGTCAGCTCTACTTGGTTTCTGTGACAATTTTTTCCCCTCCTATTCCCCCAATCATGTTTGCTAGCTCCTCTACATTTCCCCTAAGCATGAATGAGAATTGTGCCCTGCCTCACACCCTCACATGAATGAGAAGGTGCAATCCTGCCTCACACCCAGCGTTCATACAGTAGGATAGGTTCGGCACCCAACATAACACTGACCAGGATAAAGACATTACTCAAGATGTGTAAGTTGGTTTGAGCATCCTCAACAGACCATAAAAGTTGTCCGATCCAGACCAGTTCATGGCGTAGACACCATATACCATGTGTCATGAATTTCCCTTCTTGTCACGAGCTTTGGTTCATGTTTTGTGTTCGATCCATGTGCTTTGGTTAGTCACTCCATGTGCTTTGGTTAGTCACGACATGTGCTTTTGTTTTTCTTCTAGTTGTGGTGTGTTCCCTGATTGTTTCCAGGTTTTCTATAAGGCTTCAATTAGTTTGTCTTTGTACAGTATACTCTACTGTTTAGAGTCAATATACATTTTATTCATCCATCTTAATGCAAATCACATTACCCGACATGAGCAAAACACATATCTTGCATACTGTACATCACAAGCCTACTCCATTTAACAACTGCATTGCGTGTACATCTGTCCTCAATGTACCAAGGGTTCCCCATGGTTCAGGAGAGCATCTGGAGGTGTCACCAGCGTTGGTTTGATGGCACCAGACTACAATGGAGTCAAAGTGAAATAGTATAAAATTATCATATTCAATGCAACTGTGAACTATGATAAACGACAGGATACTTTCCTGTGTTCTTACCATCAGTGGAACAGTTTAGGGATCTGTGGATCATATTTTTTCCTTTACATTTTTATTTACAACTGTGTTAATTAATTAAACCGGTTGTGAAAGAAAGAGCATGACCCTTATCGCTGAAAATAGGCGAGGCTACAATATCCCCCTCTCAGAGAAAGGAGGAGAGCTTCTAAACTAGAAGCCCTTTTCATATGGATGGAAAATGGGCAGCTTTTGAGATTGTATCACACAGAAGGTTATTAAATATAGCTGCCTTTTTGCTCTACCTTCCACTCTCCCTCTCTCCTGACACAAAGCGTCCCATAAGTTTGGCTAACTTTTAAGGCAGGCAATAGGAAGTAATAAACCCAGATACAAAAGTGAAAGGAGAAAACCGTCTTGCCTTTTCATTGCTCACCTATGGACGAGTCCTCTGCGAGAAATGGTTCATATTTCATCATAATTCACAATTAGTCTATGTATATGGTTATTTTCCGATAAAAAAAAATTACGTATGCTGGAAACTAAACTTTCTAATGTGGATAGTGTTGCTCTTGTGTGCACAATTTGCCTTAAAATTAATGATACATTGAATTGGTTTTACTTTAGACTGATTTTTGTCTAAGTCTTGTCATGTTCAACCACTTCAGCACCTGAAAACAATCTAGCGATGAAAAAAGCTAACTTTGGAAAGGATCATATTCTTAATTCTGCTTAAGAGATGAATTACAATGGCAGTGGCATTCAAGTCAAACCGGGACTTGGAATGAAATTTCTTGTGAATGAAGGTGTAAAGCTGATTGACCTCTACAGAAGTCTTCAAGCACCGTACACTGATGAGGCTCTTAGCCGGAGTAAAAGATTTGCCTGTGCAAAGGCTGTATTAGAGAAGTCCGTACGTCCGTGAACGACAATCCTGGCCGAGGTGTCTCGACGTCCACTGCGGTCGTTTCCTGTGAACATTCACCGTATCCTTGAATATCGATGGTTAAAACTTAGGCACAATACACACAATCATTCATCTGCACCACTTGCACGTTACAGTACACTTGCACATACCCCGTACAGTTCTGACCAAAAGCCATTTTCACATGTTCGGGCTTTAGAAGGAGTTCCTGGGAGGCCAGCGTTTCCGACAAGAATCATGCAGTCTTATCATGGCTATATATAATTGTTTATGATTTAACAGCCATTACCTGGCTGGTTTAGTGGTTAGCACTGTCACCTCACACCTCCAGTCTGTGTGTCTGGCAGGTTTTTTCCATGTACTCCATTTTCCTCCACAAGAAATTGCACTGTAGGCTGATTGGCATTTCCAAATTGCCTGTAGTGTGTGACTAGGTGTGTAAGTGTGTGCCCTGCAATGGGTAAGCACATCATCCAAGATGTACACCACCTTGTATTCTAGGATAGCCTCCAGGCCCACCTCTACCTTACACATGATAAGCAGTCTGGATGACAGATGAATAGATGGACAACCAGCATCTACAGTAACATTGACTCAATAAGCATGCTGTTCTATGTGAAATCATTAGTATTTCTTTTTTTATTTATTTATCTTTATGCTGATTGAATTTTTGCGAGAAAAGAAAATTGTCGTTGAATTTTTCTACCAGAAGTCTGTTCATGCTGCATATTAAGAACTGAAAAAAGAATGGGATATCTCTCTCCAGCTTCAAATAAAATATTCATTTGAGTAGTTTTATTGGTGTTTGTAGCAGGTGGCCTTTGGTTAAATAATAATGTGTGCTATGCTTCATATTTTTTAGGGCATTCTATGTCAGTTTTACTCGAGCTGTATGACCGAGTAATCCTTGAGATGTTTTTACTCTGCACTGTCATCCGTGTTTCAATAATCAATACCAACGACTGCAGCAGAATGGGCCTAGTGTATAAACACATTAGATGGCTCACTTGCTAGTGGACTAAATAAATCTGTAACAGCGGTTCACTGAGATTTGCCAGCTTTGATTAGCTGTTACCATTTGTTCTAACACAACAGATGGAAAACATGGACCAGTGCCATTTTCTGCTTCTTATTTCTCTCTCTTGCAATACATTTTTTCTCTACTCACACTGTACATCCCTTGTTCATCATCCAAGTATCAGGAATCTTTTTTTATTTTTGTTTAAGGATTGGACCAGGTCTTTTTTCTTTTACTGCAGAATCAGAATTTCATATGTACAGTACATAAGCCCAGAATAACACCCATGATGTAATACAGCGTGTTGCCCAGGTTTACAGATGCCCAGAAACTGCAGTCCATTGATGTTTTTATTGTCTAATATGTTGACTGGATGGATTTCCCAGAAGTCATTACACACCTGTCCTCGACTACACACGCTCGCTGTTGTTTTCTAAATGACGGCTGTCTGAAAATTGTGAGCCAAGACTCCTGTCGACTACTGCGATTTGCCTGTCGAATGGAATTACGTTTCCTGATGATGTGAGGGTTGCGTTGTGTGTGTGTGTGTGTGTAGATGGGTTACAAACTGCCAGGTTAGAACTAAGATTAAACAAATCATCCAAGATGATTTGTCTTGGACCATTCAGACAAGTGCCAAGTGTCAAAGGGAATAAAGTGCAAAATATTAAAGGTGTAATTGCAGCTCAGCTTCTTCATCTACCTGATTGTGATCGTTCCTGGAACTTACATTGTCATTCACTGATTCTTGATAGTATTTTTAAAAATTTTAAATGTAAAAGGTATTGACTGGAAAAATGTTTCTGTTATAAATGAAGTAAAATACATGCCTAGAACAATCAGACTCGTTCTAGCTGGTCTTCTGATGAAGATCCTCAACATGGATAACAACGTTCACTGTTGTAACCACAGCATTTTCCCTAATTAACCATAACGTTCCCTGCATTGACCTGGCACCCTGACCACAGTATACCCCGTCACGTGTCCGAAGTTTCCTTGGATAAGCTCCAGGCTTCCTGCGACCCTGTACAGAATAAGCAGTATAACAGATGAAGGAATGAACCATGAAATTTCCAACCTTTACCCTTTCAATATCCCAGCAATCTGTAATAAACAGCAACATTCAACAAGGTGCTGTATCGATCCCTTCAAGATTTTGACATCATGACATCATGCAGTTGCTGCAGATTTGTCATTTGAGTCCAGTGAACTCACTGTAATGTTCAAGAAACAAGTTTGAGATTATTTTAGCTTTGCGACAAGGTACTTTATCCTGTGGTCATAAAGGGATAGACAACAATCCTCAGGTAGGCTGAGCTTCAATTGGTACTAAGTGGCCCAAACTGTGCCAAGAAACTATCCCCCCACACCATTACGCTATCATCAGCCTGGATTTATACTTTAGTGTTGTTTATGCCAAATGTTTAACCTCACAACAGAAATGAAGACTCATCAGACCAGGCAATGCTTTCTATTGGCCAATTTTGGTGAACCCATGTGAATTGTAGCCTCATTTTCCTGTTCTACAGTATGTTGCCAAATGTCTATGGTGCCATCACAGCTCATGTTCTATGCAATCAGTTTATGCTATAGGTACTGTATGTTCCAGGCTTCATCTACTTCATCTACTCAAAATGATTGCATTCTCATGAATACAAATATATTTGTAATATATAATTGAGACTGAAAATTCACTGCTTTAGATGCATGTGAATGGATCCTGGGATGTTTGCTAAGTATATAAATACAGTAGGAACTTATCCATTAACTGTTTCACCAACAAACAACAATTTGGTTGGTAGTGTTTTTACATTATTTGCCTATAAGAAACTTTAGTATGGTATGTATTATATTTTACTATACTAAATTATAATATATAGCATAACATTGCATAGTATTATGGTGGTACTTCAGACATTACCATGGTAGGCACCATAGGACTTTATACAGTACCAGGTAGGTACTGACAACACTTTAGTCACTACCGTGGTAGGACAATGATATTAACCACTGTACTTTTGGTAAATATCATGGTATGTAGTACTGTGACACTTCAGTGGGTACCTTGGTTGTACTATGTTGTGAACCCACAGTACTTTAATGAATACATCAACAACCTTCACTGGTTCTTATTGGGAACCATTGTGGTTGCCAAAGTTCAAAGGTATACTGTATGATGTGTTATAGTTGTATGTACTGTAACAGATTAGATTTGTTAAGACATACTACTGGTATGGTATAGTGCAGGCAAGACCATATAAGATAGGCCTAGAAAAGCATCTTGAAACAGAATTCACAGTATTCACACAATCGTGTGTTACACACCACAGTAGACCTACAACCACGGTACACACTGAAGTGTCATAGTACCTACCCTGGTGATCTCTAATGTCCTATAGTGTCTACCATGGTAATATTTAAAGTATCATGACAATACTACGTATGATATACAGTATTATGGTACTGTATGCACTATAGTTTACCTAATAAACTGCAATACATACCAATGTAAAATGTCTTATAGTTGATATAAGCATTTAAGACAAGATTATGGCAGAAACTCTAACTTCATTAGATTTTCAAAAGAAAATTGTTGTTTTTAATCTTTTTAATTAAAAACGAACAAAAAAAATCTATTATTATTATTAATGTTATTTCTGCATCAAGTCTACAGAGAGTTTGCAGCCCTGAGTGTTCTACTACCGATTTCACTGTTCTATTACCGAATTCTTTTACCTGAAGCTTGCATCATTTCTGGTATTACCATGTTCACACATCACACATGACATATGAAGTCTGGGATCAGCTGCTCTCCCCGAAGTCATAACCTTAAAACGACAGTCTGGAAAACTACCCATTCTGTCTCTATGCATCACCAGGTACCTTAACCTGACATGTATTTGGATACATAGACAAGACAAGTTGGATAGTTACTGAACTGTTTAGAGATCTTGTTAGTGCCCAATTCAGAAGATATGGAAAGGCAACTAGAAATATTAGAATTTCAGTCTGAGGAATGTATATTTTTTTTAATGACGATTTTTTAATAAATTTTCATTCAATTTGTTACAGAAATGTCAAATATGCTGTAATATTCAGGTGGCAAATGTGCTTTATTAGCATGACAAGTATGGACATATGTATTGTCCATCAGAAGATAAGTCACAGGAATAAACAGATTTTAAAAAATAGTAATTAATAAAGTAATAAGCTGCATGATAGAGAGACAGACAGAGAGAGAGAGAGAGAGAGAATAAACATTAAACTAAAAGATGACTTGTAGGTCAAAACTAAACTGTTGTAATGACTCATCACAGCTATATGCTGTGCCTTGCCGTCATGACCTTCTGACCAGTTGGATGGAGAGTATGTCAGGTGACCAATCAGTTTAAATCTGGCCGTCTTTAATCTGAATATTTATCTCCTCCAACTCAGCATACTGATGATCACCCATGGTCACAGAAGAGCCACGTCGGCACAAACCTGTGCCAATCTGCATTCATTATCTCTCTCTCACACTTTCTTCCATCTCTCCCTCTGATTGCCCTTCACCCATGGCCAACCAAAGGCACCATCACTCAATGGGGCAGCACCCTCTAACTCTTTTCTTTCCATAGATCTCGCTCTGTCTTGGATTTATCTCTCCCTCATTCTGCTTTGACGGACAGATCCGATCTCATGGCTTAATTAGCTCTGTTCCTTCCGAACGTGGGCTAACTCGGACGGCTCACGGTGGCAGTGTGCCTGTGTAGCCCAGAGGCTAAACGCAAAACACAAAAGTTGATATGACAGGTAGAACACACTCACACACAAATGGAGGTGCGTCTAGGCAGAAGTGTGTGTTGGTGTTTGTCAGGTGAAAAAAATGGAAAATGTCCATTTCTGTCTGCGACAGCTAAAAGAGAAAAATTTAAAAGGCAGACGCAGGGAAAAAGAAAAGAAAAGAAAAAGTGTGAGTTGCGTATTAACTTTTTCTTTCAGTTGTTTAGTTGGATTGTAAAGGGATAAAACACATCCTGGTAATCTTAAACGATTAATTCTATTGTGTTTTATTCTTATATCACATCAAATCTTTATCTCTGATTAAAAAGAGTTACAAAGTGCTGACACTGAGGACACCTTCCTAAAAATTCTATTTAATGGAAAACTGTGTCCTTTCTCTTTTGTCGATCTTCAGTTACAAAATTCTGGAAAGGTTGTGATTGTAGAAATGTTGACATAATAGAACAATGACATTAATGTTATTTAGTTACAGAAAATAAACTAATCAGATTCAATAATTCAACAGCACTATGGTGTAAGTACTCATACAAAGTGAAATGTCCATGGTTTCTAATGATGTAATAATAAATGCAGCAATTCCTGGGCAAGACTGACATCCTGAAGAGGTTTTTGTACAGTATATGAATTACAAAACTAATCATTTCTACAACAGTATCTTTTTTTTATTATTATTTACTACCTTTACTGATAGACTATAACAGTTTTACTTCAACATGTTGTCATACATTTAAGTGGCTAAAGGCTAAACTGATGATAATGGACAGACTTTTTCCCCAAGAGCTTTAAGGTGGATCAGACGGTTTTCCTTCTGTATCTCTACCTGGCTCAAGGAATTAACTGAATTGAGGGAATACTGGTGCGGAGAAGGTGCAGAGACTGATAAGCGACTCTGCAGGTAATCCATTCCTTTAGAAAGAAAGCCAGCAGAAGTTATTTTGGACTCTTCTCCAGAGCAATAAATAAATAATAAAAATGTAGAAATCTTGTGCTCATTTTGGTGCTGGATGCTGGCCAAGAGAGACTGAAGGACATACAACTATATCCATCCGGAATTTCCCTCTCACACACAAACAATGTTAGCATAAAGTACATAAAAATATATATATATAAATGTTAGCATAAAGTACATAAAAATATACAGTATATAAATGTTAGCATAAAGTACATAAAAATATACAAAAAAAAAGTGACATTTAGTTAAATATACTTTAGTATTTCTACAAGTTTTAGGTTTCAATTACTATGAATAAAATTTATTTATT
>JAQMYJ010000013.1:14331290-14354973 GCA_030014305.1 Clarias laeviceps | reverse complement strand
TTATTCAATATTATGAAAATCATGTGCAATATTTATATATATTATATTATTATTTATATTGTAACATAAATGTACATTACACAAAAGAGACAATTCTGTACCTTTCTGTACAGTTGTAGTTTTTTTGTTTTTTTCTATATATTTTTTATTCTATTTATATCTGTTTATATTGTTTAATTGTATTTTATTTCTCTCTTTCCCCCACTCCCCCTTAACCTATTGTATTTGTATCTTTTTAAATATGCAGCCACTGGAGAAACAATTTCCTTCGGGATTAATAAAGTCCTATCGTATCTTGTCTTATCTTATCTTATCTTATAAAAATTACTATATATAAAAATACTATATGAGTTAGGAACAATATCATGGGCACCCATGACCAACATTCCCTATCAATACAGCCACAACTCCATTATGAAACAGATTTCACGTTCAAGATTCTTCATCAAAGACAACATCGCAACTTTCAGGACCAAAATTATTGCCTACCAACACACCAACCAACACCACCACAATCCTACTTTCGATCAAGAAACTTTCGTTATCAATCTGGTATTGATTATAATGATAGAAATACTGTAGTGTTAACACCACATAACATTAACACATTAACATTGTAACAAGATCATAGACCCCCATGTCTGTGGGGATCAAAGGCCAGCCTGGCTGGTCAAATCCCATACCAATGGAAAAATCACCAAAAAGAAGTCACTATTGGTGGAATGGACAATGGAAAGCACTAGAACACCTAGTACACCACAACCCACTGCATGAGGCCCAGAAGAGAAACAGCCCAAGGCCAACCACTTGGCTTCTAAACTTCACAGATCTGAATCCAGTTGAGCACCCATGGGATGCACCAGACAAACAAGTCCAAATCCTTGGAGGCCCCAGTCTGCAACTCACAGCACCCAAAGGTCCCACCATATCGTTCTGGTGACAAACACCCCAAGAGGCCCTGCTGAACCATGCCCCAAGTGGCCAAAACCTAGGTATTTTAAATGATACTGGGTTTTTTTTCTTATTCTATGGTATTTCTTCTTTTCATGTTATGTATTAATGAACAATATGAACCCAAAATCCCTTCCCATGCTCAGAGATCCTTAGAATGGAAATGTGAAGGAAATGGGATGCCACAAGTCATTACTTTTTCAGGTGGAGCATCAGACAATACTAATGCTGTCTGGGGTTGTTGAACAGCTAAAGCAGTCCTGTCATAAAAAAAAAAGGTTAAGAAGACATATACAGGTATAAGCTGTTGATCACTGCAGGAGTCTGTAATGAGATTCAAATTGTTGAGCTTCGTTAAAATAACGAGGCCCCTCTGACAGCTAGAGCATCAGTGAGACAATAAGTGAGAGATAAATAACTTCAGAATGTGCTGGTATTAAGAGCTGCATGTACTGACACACTTACGGAAACATAACGTGCAGACAGAGCGAGAGAGAAACGCGGAAATGGGGTGAGCGATGGATGAGTAAGTGAAAAGACAGAGGTGAAGAGGGAAAGTCACTGTAGGGATGAGATGGACGGAAAGAGGAATGGAGATGGATGAGAGGTAAGAGAGAATGGATGTGGGGGAGAAATAAATGTAGTATGAGTTTGGGCTATGGTGTTACGGTAAAGAGAGAGAGGGATGGAGCAGACAGAACGACAATGTTGGAAGGATGGAGAGAGAAGACACAAGGCTGATGAAATGAAGAAAAGAGCAGATGGAGCAAGGAGAAGACTTGAGATAGGAGAGAGACACAGAGGGGAAAAGAAAGGGAACATAGATTGACTAGAGAAAGGAAAAGTGAATGAGGTGAGAACAGAAAGATGGAAAATGAATGAGATGAAAGAGTGTGAGAAAGAGGAAGTGATGGAGCACAGAGATGGAGAGATGAAAGAGTGCATGAGTGGGAGGTAAAGTAAGAGAGAGAGAGAGAGAGAGTTTGAGTAAAAGCAGGAAATATGGCTGGAGAAAGCAGAGAGAGAGAGAGAGAGAGATTAAATTGAAAGGAGAGAGTAGGAAGTCGGGATTCATTATGCACTGCACTTATCTCAAAGCCTGCGTCTGCATGTGCTTAAACACACACACACACACACACACACACACTTTTACTCACTCCCACACACATCTCATGTATGTGTTTGGATAAAATGTCTAAATAATTCCAGTTGCAGCAGCAGACGCTGTAGAAGCTTATCCCTGTTTTTTTTTTTTCTTCTCCCACTCCATCTTTTTTTTTTCTCCCAGTCTCTCCGTCTTTCCTCATGCAGTGCATTCTCAAAGCCTAATGTTAACTAATTATTTTTTGTTATCATGTGCTGTGGCTTCAGGCCCTACCAGAGTAGTGCACCCACCATACAGATAAAGCTGCAGCAGGAGAGAGAGAGAGAGAGAGAGAGAGAGAGATGGAACCTCCTCATTAAGGCGCCACTGAAGCCAGTTTGTTTAAACAGATCAAGTTGTCATCCTTTATAAAGTATTTGCAATGTTGTGTGTGTGTGTTATTTGTATTCCCTAGCTCACATCTCTCTATTAGTCCCAATTTTGCATCCACAATCCACAATGTCTTGAGATCACATAGGCCTGGTTTGGTTGCAATCGCATATACTGTGTATATATATATATATATATATATATATATATATATATCTTTAGAATCCTTAGAAGAACAATAGAGCCCTCACACACTATGACTATATGTCATAGTGCTTCGGCAATAATAAGAATAAGAATAAACATATTGATGTCAGATTTGGTTTGAAAGATTTCTTAAATTGTTAAATGCATCATTTCATAGATTCAGTTCTAAATAAAAATACGTTTAAGAAATATTTTTGAATAGGTGTTACATGGGATCACATTTAAAATGTTTAACATTGTCAAGTATGAATTATTAACATGAATATACAGTATTATACTGTAGAATATACACTGCTGTGTGTTCTGACACCTTTCTATTGGAATCAGCATTGACCTTTTCAGCAATCTGAGCTACAGTAACTCTTCTATTGGATCGGACTATGCGGGCCAGACTTCACTCCCTACACACATCAGTGAGCCTCGGACACCCATGACCCTGTCGCCGGTTGGACCTGCCCTTTTGTGAATATATATATATATTCACAAGAACCTGTCATAATCTCCTACATTCTAGAACGCATTCAAATCACTAATGTTTTGATTTGTCTTGAAGATAGCAAATGCAAGAGGAATCAGGATAATGACTAAATGATTAAATAACAATAATAGTCTCATGAGATTTGGATTTAATATTTCCCTAGAAAGACACAGTGTATGAAAGGATTAATAGTCGGCTAGTATCTATTTATCGTGTTGTTTTCTGTACTTCCAATAGCATTTACATGAGAGTTTAAGTCAGATCGATCACTCAATTTATTCAAGCATCTGATTTAATTCAAGTCTGCATCTTATATCTAATAAACACGTAGAGTGTCGAACTGAGAGAAACATTTAATCAGATTGCTTTCATGCCTCAGAGACTCCCACACCCAACATCACAGATTAATAATCAATCAGAAACTCACGGCTTTAAACTGACAGATTCATGCGGATGTTAACACTCCCAGTTCCATACTGTACATCCCCACCATCACCATCACCATCACTGTGTGTCTCGTAAAGGCCAGCGTTGTCCTAGAGTGAGGCTCTTTAAAGGTTAACTCAAGGGCTCCAGATCATGAGATTATTATAGCTGGAGTGCTATCGTTTTCTCTCAGGCGAGTACACACTCCTGCCATCTAGCATTACCCAGGGGTGCTGTTCGAAATTGCCCTTGATCCCAAGCTGCCTTAAGAGCTTAAGGCAGCCATAAAGCACATAATAACTATCTGTTGTGTGAGTCATAAAAAAAGGCCTTGGAACACGTTTTTGGATCACTTCGCAGTTCAATCTATTATGGTTTATTAGCATGACAAATAATCATATGTTCCAGTACGCCAAGCTCGAGACTATTAAAAACAATAAAATAAGGATTGGAATTTGTACGGTCTGTAAAACTAATTAGTTAAGGATTTCCACTGAGGAATAGTGCGTCCAAATTCACTTATTCAATCCTACAAATATTGTAAACTTAGCATGTATATTGGGGGAAGAAGACATTTAGAAATACTTTAGTATGCTAAACTAGTATGCTAACTGCCATACTAGCTATTTTTTATTGCTGATTCTAGGAAGTGTAGTAAATGTTTGCTAACCACCTAAACGTTAATCATAGGGCAGAATTTTATTAACACACTGACACACACTGTTTTGCTTTTGTTTTTTACACATAACTGTACTTTTTGTCTGGCCCCTAGGGTTAGGGTTAGGCCCCAGGAGACGAATTCTCGATGCACAAAGCCACAAGTGTCGAAAGACGTTGAGCATGCACTTGGTCGAGCCTCGTCTGTTTTAAAATGATGGGCTCTTCAATTTCCGAAGACTGTTGCTTCGTCTCAGGGTCTTACCCATACATGCAAAGTTTCATCACTAGTAATGATCCTCAACTTGAAGGATGGATCGTCCATGGCACGCTGATGGAGTTCTTGGCAGATTTCGATGCAATGTTCCTTCTGCTCCTGCGTCAGCAGGTTATGGGAAACTAGGCAGCAACGTACTGTAGAGGATGTTCAAATAGCACATGAGTATCGAATTTCGCAACAATGGCAGCAATGTGCGCATTGTTCTCCAATGTTCATCATGCACAAGTTGCAGAATGGTTGTGACATTTTTGCTTGTTCAAGGTCTTTCTGATCTCTCGTCATCTTCCAGTGATGTTTTTTACTCTTAACGCATGAAATGCCACTCAAAATACATCAAATAACTCATTTCAGCATCACCCTGAACTTGCCGAACCATGTCTTGTCAAACATCTCTGTCTCAGATTTGCCAAGTTTCATGCAGAATTTCACGTTCGCTCTTTCTGTCCATGATGAAATCACAAATGCGGTAATGCACATGGTCAGAATAGCACCAGTTGCTCCCAATTTACAGTATACGGAAGATCTCTTTTGGCACACTGACTTATGTTGTCCAGATCGCTCTGTGATGGTGTGTGCAGGCTTAGGCTTCCATCCATTAGTGTGTTACAAAGCTAGTCTCAAAACTTTTTAATATATTTTCGTACACTGATTAGCTTATAGTGCACATTTCTTTCACATAAGCCCTTCAGAAAATCCCACATCACTCATCTGTCTCGGGAATTCTAGGAACACTTGTGACAAAATCCCTATGAAAGATATCAACCTGAAATATTTTATTATATTGATAATATTATAAAATATTGAATATTTTATACCATATCACAACTTCCCCAAGGTATGTGTTGTGCATGTTTAAGATGTGTATTGTTTATGGGATCCACCTTTAGCAGAAAACTCTGTTAACCTCCAGTTAAGCACATGGCTGTGTAGTAAGTGGTCTCTGTAATTTGAGTGCTGCAGTAAAGAGCGTTTGTACTGCTGTGAATTTTTAATGAAGAACACAGGGAACTGCGTGTACGCTCTTGGTGTTTGCTTTTTAACTGAGCTGTGTTCAGTACACCTAGAGTACATGTCGCAGTAGTTACATTTGAGAATTCTAGTATCCAAATCTGGTTATGCATCAACAAGTTATAAGAAATTCATTCGTTATAAGACATTCATTTTCTATACCGCACACCATGATGAAGAGGCCTGGAGCATATCCCAGAAGACTTTAGGCACAATGCAGGACACCCTGGATTGGATGCCCATCCATTACAGGGCACACCCACACAATTTGCGAATGCCAAAAACAGACCTCAGGTAGGAATCAAACCCCTTAACCCTGGAGGTGCAAGGCCACAGTGCTAACCACTATATGCCACTGTAGCCCCCTAGTTATAAATCAATCAATCAATCAATAATAATACTCACTCATGTATGCAGGGTCGTGGAGGGCCTGGAGTCTATACCAGGAGACATAGGGCATGAAGCAGGGTACACACTGGACAAGGTACTATTTCATTGCAGGGCACATACACACACTCACACGCTCATTCACACACTATGGTCAATTTGTAAATGCCAAATTTGAACATGCAAAAACAGACCCGAGGTGGGAATCAAACCCTCAATTCTGGAGGTGCAAGGCAACAGTGCCAATCACTATGCCCCCTGGTTATAAATCAATCAATCAATCAGTCAATCAATCAATCAATAATAATAATTAACCACAGTCTCATGTAAAAGTCACTTGAAACGAAACATAATGATGGTTTAGGCTGACACCGATAATAATGATTAACAAATAGCATGGTAAACTGTGCTAAAAACAAAACCTTTTAATTGCCCTTCTTTCATGGCCAGCAATTTGGGCTGCGTTAACTTTTCTGTCAGATCGGACTGAACAGGCTGGCCTTTGGTCCCCACGGACATAGGTGAGCCTCGAGTACATGTCACCAGGGTTTTTTTTTTCTTTTTTGATTTTGGTCCATCCACATGCCATCCAACACATCGGGCAATGGATACTCCCCACCCTGGAGGTATATCAGTCGTTTCCGTGGCAGTTACTTAAGGGATCGGCTTGCCACTCGACACACGATTATCATTCACACACTACGGGCAATTTGGGAACGGCAATTAGCCTAACCTGCATGTCTTTGGACCCTAGTATCTGATGGGAAGCCCACCAAGCAAAGGGAGAACATGCAAACTCCATGCACACAGACCCGAGGCGGGAATCAAACTCCCAACCTGAAGGTGCAAGGCCACACCAGTTTATTAGTTTATAACTGATGATCAATGTTAATGTGTTAATGCTATGTGGTGTTAATACTATGGCTGATTCAAATGGCTGGTTAATACTATGGCTGATTCATATGTGTACTGTATATAGATATATTTGATTTGATTGAGGTTGCAGACAAGCGTGCAAAATGCAGACTTGGGTAACAACTTTGAAAATCATTAGCATTTCATTACGGTGCTAAAGCATCAGCAGAGAGGCGTGAAGGAACGTTCTCCTCATCGACTTAACGAGTGTGATTTAGTGTCAGAATTGAAACATTCCCTACCACAAGACACCTAATTGCACCGAGTCAGTGAGGCCTAATGGAACCTGAATTGGTTTGATTGCACAACATACTTTTATGCTAAGTTAGCTTAGGCTAAAAAACAAAACAAAAAAAACTCAGACATTTTCTTTTCCACCTTACTTAAAACTTGAAATTACAGTGAATCTTGTGTCGCCTATTAAGCTGATTATTAAGTTTCAATCAAAACTGAAGACTGTTAAGGCCAGATTCATTTAAGCAAAAATGAAGCTATTCTTAGTGAATGAGCATTAAATGTCCTTCTTTCTTTCCTTTATTTCCAAGGGAAAAAAACACTGCATTAATTTTTCCATGCATTTTTCATAAAATCTAACTTATATGGGCTAACAAAAAATGTTAAAATATAACTAGAACCTCTGACAAGGAGTTCATGGCTGTGGGAAAAGCTAGCTGACACTCCTTCAGTCAAAAATGCAGCGCTGTCTAAAATATTTAGGACCGACGTTCAATTATTCATGCTGCTTTCCATGCTGTGTGAGATACAGTAATCCATTCCCACACCAGAGGACCTCTGTGCTTGAACAAATGGCTTGTTGTTTTAATGTAATTTGCCCCAGGAGTATTTGTGGGTGACTAAGTGTAATATTTGGCAAGAGGCAAAAGTGCAGGAGTGATGTAGTATTTAAATAAAACAAATAATACAAAAACAACACCGTTATGATGCCTTCCTTTAACTCGGCTGGGTTTACAAGGCCTTAATCTCGGTCTTAAATCAGGTCTTAATCTTGGTGAAAAGCCAAAGATGAGGTTTTATGTGTAGTTTTCATTAGATTTTAAGATCATGATTAATATCAAGACTTTTATCGACACTGTCGTTAAAATATTTCTCTGTTGCAGCATTCTTCAAAAACAAGGCATGTTTAAAGCCATGCCTTAAATTTCGTGCACTAGGTAGGTGACACTGACTGTCCACCTCTAGCAGCACCTACTTTACAGTATTTTAAAGAATGACCATTTCTTTAAACCAAATGTTTGAATCATTTTAGGCTTATCATTAGGTATAACACAATATAGTGGCATATAGTGGTTAGCACTGTCGCCTCGCACCTCCAGGGTCTGTGTTCGATTCCCATCTTGGGTCTGTGTGCATGTTCTCCCCATGCTTGGAGGGTTTCCTCCAGGTATTCTGGTTTCCTCCCACAGTCCAAAGACATGCAGATCAACCTAATTGCCGGTTAATGTGCTGGATGCCATATGGATGGATCAAAATAACACAATGTGGAAAATTGTACTTGTATGAATTGTACAAGAATGCTCAATGGTAGTCTTTTATTTCAATTATTATCCATATCAGGCTAGGCAATGAAATTCATCCAGCGTTAGACAAGAACGTTACTCCAGTGTAACTCAATTACATCATCAATTAGCATGTCCCAGGATCATACAAAAAACTTTCTGTATGTAGTGTACTCCTATTGGTGGCTTTTAGAACTGTGGATAAGACAAAAAGATTTCTGACACTAAAAGTACGCCATTGTTTTCTGTCTTTAGTCTCAATGGAAATACAATAAAGAAAAACTGCATAACCGGTTCATTCTGTAGATTGAGGTTGTCAGCTGACTTAATGCTTTTCTGAGCTAAGACCAGACCAATTGAAGCAACCCCTAATCATACTGTAACACTGCCTCCAAAGGCTTGTATAATGGGAACTATGCATAATGGGTGCGTCGATCATGCACTTTCTTCCTTATCCTGACATCGCCCTGGAATAGAGTCAATCTGAACTCATCACACCACATTTCCTTTTTCCATTGCTTCAAAGTCCAGTCTTTATGCTCCCCAAAAAGCTGACGGCTTTTTTTTTTCTGATGAGTCTCACTAACAAGTGGTTTTCTTACGAAACTAAGCAATTCCATTTTTTTATCATTTGTTTTACCTCAATTTCAATTATTTTATCAATCTCCTTAGGTGTATTCTTTGCTTGATGCAGGTCCTTTTGAAACAGCAACTTGACATCTCTTCCTTTATTATTTATAAATGCTGACAAACTGTTGCAGTGTAAAAACATTAAATTAATTTTTCATGCATTTTTTATAGAATCTAACTTATCTCTGACAAGAAGTCAGTGGAATAAACTACATAGGAATAAAATACTTAGTGATGAATAAAAGGAATAAAATACTTCTCGTCATAAATTATGCCACAACAGCATGACACAAAGCTTTTTATTATTTATTGTAGAACTGTTTATCAGAAGATGTCTGTATACCATGTCAGGTTTTCAGATAAAAGATGTGATCATAATATGTTTTTATCAATAGTGTTTGATCAAACAATTATGGGTTTAATCATAGAAGCATTGAATTATTAACAACCCAGTAATCATGACTATAACATGATTTTTATACTGTATGTGGAAAAAAAATAATTATACCTCTGTCAGATCCCCTAAACTGTCATGATGAGTAATCAGCCCTAACTTTTAGACCCGTATGATGCATTTGAAACACAGCCAGCTCATTTGTATTCATTGCTTTAACGTTCGCCTCTTCCCAATCCTCTGTGCTACTCTAGACTGCTCGAGGGGTCTCCAGGTTGCATAATCGCGTTATACGTGAGTGTATTAGCTTGTGAGGTCAGTAGTGCTTCAATTGCTTCTGGCCATAAAGTCACAACCCCTTGATTTCAGCTCCAGATAATGACAGCCCCTCTATCTCTATCACAATGCAGCTTGTAGGAGTTTTCCTTCCGTTATTCAGTCAGGACGAAGAGGACGACGGGGGGGGGAAAAGGGAAGGACAAAGGGCAGAAATGGAAAGAGTCGCTTCAGGGGGTAGAAGAGATATATAATCAGTGGTTTTGGAAAGGATGTTACAAAAACACACTTTCCTTCCTAACATATATGAGCAGGCCAACAGTGTGGGAAAGTGCATCTGTGTGTGGAAAATCCTAGGAAATTCTTAAACTCAAAGTCTCATGAATCTCTATCTAAGAAAGTAATGATCATATGTGCCATAGTGATCTCATATACAGTAAGAGTAAATACAAGTATATAACACTTGAATAATAATCAATACCGCCATGGTAATGGTAACAAGTCTTACACTTTGCATTAGGCTGAATCACATTATCCAGATATTGACTCATTTCCTATAATAGTGTGCCGTCGTGTGTTTTACTTCCTGTTTAATTGGAAGATGCTTTTATGCAAAGCAGAGAGCAGAACAGTTACAAGGGTTAAAGTGAACAGAAACAGAACATTATTTCTTAAAGCTCTGTTTTTCTCACAGGCTTAGCCCTTATTCCCATACTTTAGCAAGGATTTGTCCGAAATTATATGATTATATGACAAGGGCTATTCCATGCTAAATGTATTTTTAATATGAGCCATATGGTCGGTTAGTTTATCAGTGCCAAAAAGTCATTAGGGGTGCACAAAATACAAACTGTCTCATGAATGAAAGTTCAGCTATTGGCATTATGAGAAATGAGGACTTATGATAAATTTTCACAAAATACAAAATAGCACATGAATGAAAGACGACTCAAGAATGGCATTTCTATCTGTTTAAAAAAAATGAGTAGTAATAATAATTAAACAACTAATCACACTGTTTTCCTTCAGCTGCTGTATTGCAGGGAGAAAATTGTAAAAAAAAAAAAAAGTAATAATAATAATAATAATAATAAATAAATAAATAAATATTACTTTTTTTCTCCTTAGCTTGCTATTGTACATATTTAAAAGTTACTACATGAACTGTAATAACAAAGAGCGAATGTGCAGTTTCTGCGTGAAACTTTGAAAATCTGCCACAGAGACGTTGACATGACTCAGCAGATTTACTCCGTTGCTGCAACGAGTCATTTGAGGTATTTTGAGGGGCGCGCATGCTTCAAGAGTGAAAGAACATCACTGGAAAATGAGTTTTTTTTAATACTGTCTTTGCTGAGGTAAAAAAGCTAGCTAGCATGGATGCTCTAGCGTATGCTAGCCCTAGCATTAGTGTGTACATGCTGCACATAACTGATAATTAGTGATAATTACAACCTGATTAATTATTATAAGTAGTTATACTCCTATACTGTAGGATCTAATAAAGTGATACCATGAAGAGGAAGCTTGGCTAGTTATCTGACACCTGATCAGTTTATTATTATTTATTGTTAAGATTAAGGTTAATGTACAGTATCAGCTTTTATTAACCTTTTTGTAATATATAACATAACATTAACACCACCACCAGGTGAACTGAATAATATTGATTGCCAATTATATAGCAGTAAATTGGTGACAGGATCATGGGCACCTAGGCTCATTAATGCCTGTGGGGAGCAATTAAGGCTAGCCTGTCCGGTTCGATCCCACAGAAAAGCCAAAGTAGCACAACCTGCTGAAAAAAAGTCCTGGCTATGATAGAAAGGTATCAGAACACCCATTGCATCAGAGCCTGTCACATACAGTAAGAAGGCAAAGAGTTCACAGTTGTTGTTCCAGCCTCCCAAATTCCCAAACTTTAATGGGATACGCCAGTCAGACAAGTCTGATCCATGAAGGCGCAAACTCACAAACCATAGCACCCAAAGGATCTGCTGCCAACGGCCCAGTGTGAGACACCCCAGTACACCATAGAGTGGATTCATGCCTTGAGGGGCCAGAACTGTTTGGTGGCACAAGAGGAACCCAACAACTAGGTGGTTATTATTTTATGGCTGATAAGAAAATATGTAGCTATATGTGTAAGGTATATGTGTATCTAAATGTGTATACTACACCCTTGTCTCTCATCATGTCAGCAGACCATTCTAAACAATTAAACCCTTTAGTATTTCACCACAAGTAGCAATTCCATACTTATCTGTCAGTTGTGTGTATGTGTGTGTGAGCTGGATGCAAAAGGGTTAACACCACCGCCCTCACATTGACGCAGAAAAACATTCTCATAGCCAAAACTCCGCTCTCCATCCCCTCACACTCACCCCTGTGTATTATTCTCCTTTCTGTTTGCTAGAACCACTGTGCGGTCCATATTTGGACAAAATTCCCTTGAGCCCTTTGAACGAAAAAGTTCAGGAAGACTATAAAAACTATGAAATTTGTGTGTAATCCACCAGCTAAATAGCTTTGCCCATTGCCAAACCCATATTTTTGTTTAAATAGGAAGGCAGACTGCCAAAAAGCTTTGCCTTCTGAATGAAAACACCAAACCCTGGGACTGTCCAGTTACTGCGTGGCTTTAGGCACAAACCAGGGAGATTCCGCTGGCATGCACAGGAAATCGTTGGTGAGACTGATCTCACCCAATCAGGGTCAGGATGCCTGTTGATAGACCATTTGAGCAAACATACCGTGTTCATGCAGCAGAAGTGCGGAACGTGCACATGTCCAGTAGCTCTGTTAGGAGTCCTGACAGTGACCTGGTATAAAAGGGGTTGATCTGAAACCACAGAAAGGAACACAGAAAGAAATGTGATCTTGGCAGGACACAGGGTAGCCCATGGGCCTTTGGCCTGCTGTCAGAAGCAATCACATCTCTTGGCCATTATCCGCGGATGAGTGTGCCAAAGGCAACAGCAGATCTGCACGGCTTTTCCAAATGTGCCACGCTCCGTGAGCAGTGCCAAACCCTTGAGGCTCGTCCTGACAATGTTTGGACAAGTGATTTATGGCATCGTAGCATGTGACGAGTTTTTCAGTGTATTTTAATTGAATACCAATTAACTTCAGACAGGAAACCAACTTTGATCCGAACTTTCAAGCGTTTATGTATTTTTGAAGGAGTGCACCTCAGTCCCTGAGATGCAATGCCTTTAGGACAACCCAGCTATTTGTGGACTAAATAAAATGTGATTCGGTCAGTTAAAAAAGTTTGTATTTCAGTGCATGAAAAGTGTAGACACTGAGATTAGGCCATGCTTCCCCAACTAGAACTGACAGATTTTTTTCCCAGTATACCCCCTATTTGATTCTGTGTATCTGTATCATAAAATATTTACACGCATTAATTTAAATCTGTGAATTTTCACTCGAGTAATATTTCATGGTGTAAAGAGGTAACTATGTGCGTCACCTCAATGGTTCCTGGCAGAGCAGAAACCGCTCAGTGCTGACTGCCAGGACGATGATAGGTAATTTGTGGAAATGATTTGCACATATTTTAGGTTTGGGAAAGATGCAAAGCTTGTGCATAGTCTCCTGGAATGAAAAATGAAACTGGAAACCCCATTAAACCTTGAGCTTGGCTGAAGCACTGCCCCTTTAATTGAAGACGCACCAACAGGGCCATTCAACGTTTTTAACCGTGAGATCAAAGTTAGCTGAAACTGAACAAGTTAGTCGTACTGTTACTTGATCCCAGTGCTGTCAAGTCTCTTTTACATTAGTTTTATTTTACAGTGAGGGCTCTCTTTAGCTAAATACCCTTTCAGTTTTTGGCCATATGGTGCACTTATCAATGTCTCAATGTCAATCAGTGTACACAAAAACACAAAATATCCAAAACATTTAGCTTTATTATGAAATATTTACAACACACAATGCTAGTTGTCTTCTATTTCTGCATTATAGAGAGTATTTTTTTAATGAATGCCAGCGATTCTTTGAGTTCCTGTCAGTGGCAGGAAATTATTATTATTATGGCCAGACTTGGAGGACATTTATAATACATGTTGCTCTCATAAAGACGCCAACATCACTTACGACCCTGCTCGCCCCCTGCCATCACCTATTTCCCCTTCTGCTGTCCAGCAGGTGCCACCCGGCTGTTTATGCACTGCACCTCCAGATTGAGAAACAGATTTTCCCCCAGGGCCATCGCTCAGCTGAATCAGGTCTCCAACAACCCCACATAACTGCCAGCTATGCTACACACACTCCTTATACACATTGTCACTATGCACCAAGGAACACCAGCAATGATAAGCTATGTCGCAGTGGACATAATGTACCATAATGATCCTGGTCCTGTTATTGCTATTATTCCACACACATACTAACGTATATCAGGAGATGCCAATATAGTAGAGAAGCCAACATACTGTACAGCCTATAGCACTCTTTGGCCATTATCAGTGTATTATGAGTGTCAGCAACACCTTGTCCATTAGTGGAAACTAACCACCATTACAAGATATTTTTGAGATGGTGGATCATTCTGAGCTGTCCAATGACACTGGTGTCCATAAAAAAGGGGAAGGATGGCACAACTGTATTATTAAATGTACACTCTACCAGTATCCAAAGATACCAGAATAAATAACTGAAACATTACTGTTGAAACATACAGCAATTTGCTGAACTTTATTCAACCTTTGAACTTTTAGTTATTTAACCTCAGTCAAGTTCCTATTCAGTCTTCCATCACTGTGTTACTGACTAAGCGATCTAGCTATCTTTCATAAAGATTTCTTTCCTAAATGAATAAACTGTTATTCATGGTTGATGACAATATTTTATATAGCAGTCAGTTCCAACCGAGCAATCTGATTGGACGAGAGGCATTCCATGAGTGCTGGAACAGACCATAACAACACTGGCACTTTTAACTAGACAGTATGTTTCATGTTCCATCTCGGGTTCTAACATTTTCTAACATTCTAACATTTTTAATTACCCTAAATGTCGGTTGCCACCATGGGTGGAGGTAGGTCAGTACAGTCTGCATTTCTGGAAAGAGGGGACCTTCAAAACTGTTACATCATCTTAAGCAATACATTGTCTCTTCAATAATTGCTCGTAAGTTGGTCCAAATTGCTTCTGAATACATCCATGTTGTTCTGTTCATGGCTAATGCAAGCCACAAAGCTAACTTAGCTTATAACGCAAGGCTGATTTCCTATATTCAAGAATCTATATGGTACATAAGAACAAGGGATTGTACACCCTACACAGGGCACTAGCTTTCCATTTAACGTTTATTGTGGGATTGAACCCCGGAATCCCAGAAGTTACCTGATGTTCTAAAGTGAATTAAATGGAAATGTAAAGTAAATCTCGTAAGTTTCTCAGGACCTCCATGGTTTATTCTCCTCATCTTTTGTCTACATAGTCTACATAGTCTACATAGGTTAAAAGTTCAGACATTTAAAAAATGTAATGCTTTCATCCCTGTTAATTACGTTAACTGGCCATCACCGGCTCCACCGGGCGCAGAAGAATATGCGTTGGTTAATTAAACAAACAAATCATAACCTGTTGATAATAGGTGGTGTTAGTGGAACTGTTATATAAAAGCAATATCAAACTCATGGTCATGCTGTTGGACTGAATAGTGCTGATATTCACTACAACAGCACTCCCTATCGTGTTTGTTGCAGAATTATGAGATATACTTCCTCTTTTGGTTTTGTTACATTTCCAGAATGAACAGAATGGTTCTCTGGATATGTTACTACAAAGCTGGAATATTGTAATGCTGTTAATCAGAATGGGGACCCAACCTTAATTTAAATTCAACTCTTATATTATTTTCGATAATAATGATAATGATGGACCATGTTTGCAGCAATTAAAGAATATATATATTTTTTATACTAGAAAACTGTATCGGATATCCTATCAGATATTCTACCATATTATACTCTGTATACTTTGTGTGGTCTACATGGACTGTTTTAAAGGGTTTTTTTTTAGGCTAGTTTGTAAAGAATTTTGCAAGGCAAATTAAGCCAATCATGATGCACACAGAAAGCAAAAGACACAAACAAACCAGCAATCATACAAACAATATGCCTCCTATTCACATCTGTACAGAATCTTTATGAATTTAGATTCATCCTAAGCAGCTTCTCCTTCCATTCTTGGTCATGCTTGGCTTGAGATGAGTCATATCTGCAAATCTGCTTTGAGACAATTTGAATGCTAAAATTGTATTGCGTCCTACAATCCAGACAAAATACAATCAAATCATATTGGTAGCTAAACTCTTTACCATTTGCCCAAGGAGCCACTGATGGTGGTTCTGTGGAGGATCTAACTGTTACAGCTGCCCCTTTATTGTTGTTATATTAGTGAATTACAATCTATTTGAAAATACAAGAGCCAGGTCAGAGGTCGCACATTTTGGCGATATAGAATACAAAAAAAAACAAAAAAACAATCAGCTTTGTCATGAGAAAATTTTCAGCATCTACAGTAACATCATTTGCCGATTAATTTCTGAAGGGCAATGTGGCCAGAGCAGCAGGTTCTCCAAGAAGAGCAAAGGACCACTGGGTGATTCCAAATGGACTTACCCAATGAGCCCACACTAACCTCAGGCGAAAGTCATTTACTCCTGCCATTATTCTCCCATCTTATTTATTCGGAGCGATGCTTTCATTTTCCCCAACTTTTGCATTCGTCTCTGAGAGAATTGCCGAGGCAATCGGTTTCCCCGACCGCTGGGCCCCATATTGTTCGAAATTACGCTTTCAATTTGCCGCGGTGCTTCGGCACAGCAGGAGCCTCCTCACTCTTTCCTTTATGGCGGACAGACGAGACAATTGAAAACACAATGGATTCAGGCAAATGGTGCTCACCCACAGGCCGGCATCATCATTTCTAATGCAGAGAGAGCTGACGGTTTATGTGTGCAACGCAGCTTTTTCGGGGAGTGTAGTCAGAACACAATTATGAAACCAGCTGAAGGAAAAACATTGCTCCCCCCCTAACCTTAAAACCACTTAGAAGATGAATATGATCTAACCTGATCTCAGACAACACTAGAACATCATGTGGCCACCAGAATGTGGCCAATTAGGATAATATATGAAGGTCACATCATGATTAGATGTCAAGCCAACCTGTCTACCTAACCCTCCATCTGCCCAGCTATGTGTCTGTCTAATCATCTACCCATTTATTTATCCATCTGCCAATCTATTCATTCAATTGACCATCTAACCAACTATCCCTTCTTCATATTGTCTACCTATCTGTGCATCTGTTCCTCTACACATTTGATTGTCTAACCATATGTTCCTACATCTATGTTTTTTTCCTTTAATCTGCCTGTCTGTCAGTTTGTCTCTCCATCCTTTCCTGTAGCTGTCCATCTATCCATTTGATTGTCAAACCACCTAATTTTCTATTTGTCCATCTGACTGTCTCTCTGGCTTTCTATACATCTGTCCTCACTCCTCTATCTTACAGTCCTTCTGTATTTTTGAATCCTTGATCTCTCAATCAGTCTCTTCATCTGTTTGCCTGCCAATCTATCTACAGTATGTGTCTGTCTGTCTAACCAGTCGTCCATCATCTGTCTATCTGTCCTTCAGTGTGTCTAAGAATCTAACAATTCACTGCTCCATCTATCCTTGAGGATGTCCATCTATCAATGATTATCTAACTGCTTAAGTGTCCATCCATCCATCTATTCATCTGTCTGTTTTTCAAAATATCTTCCTGTCTGTCTGACCATCTAATCATCTATCTGTCCATCTAGGTGTCTGTCTTCCTGTCTAACCATCTAATCATCCATCCCTCTATCCATTCATCTTTTGAGCCTATCTGTCTCTATGACCGTCTAATGATTTATTTGTCCACATATCCTTCCTTCTGCCTGATCATATAAGCATCTATGCATCCATCTGGCCATTTATCCATCTGTTTGACCATCTGTCCATCCACAATGTTATTCTTGTTATTGTAAGCATTACAAACGTGATACCGTATGAGCACATCGTACAATTTGTAAAAAATCTATCCTGTACACATTAACATATTGAGATTACATTTCTCCGGGCATGTTTACCACTTCCCATCTCTGTCTGTCTCTCTTTCCTTCTCTCGGTCCTGTTATTGAATCCCTCAGTGGTTTATGTATCGCTCTATCTGACGCTGTTCGGCTTGCTTCGCTGACTCCCATCATCACCCGGGTTCCTCTCCCTCGGCCCCCGCCCTAATGAGAAACTGATAAAATTAAATCGCAAGCTTCACTGCCCTCCACAACAGGTGTTGCATCTCTCCATCCTCTCCATCCTGCCTCTCGGAGAGTGAGAAACGGCTCCTCTGACGTTAATGCTTTCTGTCTGCCAGCTACGGAGCAGGAGAAATGTGACACACTCAGAGTACAGGGTTCGTCCGAAAGCTAAACAGAAATTAATAACGGGTGACTTCCCTGTGAGCGGCTAACTGCTCAGCACCAATATCCGACTTAATTAACTGTTTATTCAGCATCGAATGTACCCCAAAGGCTTGTTATCATATTCAGATCGCAAAGATAATACAAGTACGAGCAGAATGCTGAGACTTTCCTATTTAGAAGCAATGTGGATGGTTGAGACAGTGAACATGCAATATAAAGAAGCCTAAAAATGCACTAAAAATGTTATGGTGCACAAATGTTCGTATTAATAAAAAAATAAATAATGCATTATATTACGTACTAAAACATCAGGTTGAGCAAAACAGGCTATTTATATACAAACTGATTAATAATGCATCATTGCCCGAGCACACAGTCTTATAAACATTATCCTCAACAATACAATATGATAGCATTTATTTTTATTAAGTAGAATAAAAAAGAAACAGTTAACAATTAAATTTTTGACACATCCTAAAATTATTTACACCTTAAGTCAAATAAGAACTTTTGATTTTGCTGAATTATTTAAGTAAAAACTACCTTTATGTCTCGATATAATCCCTTCCTACTAAAACAAGGCTGAATCCCCAATCCCTCTTTAACCCCTGATTAAGAGCACTACATGGTGTATGGAACAAGGGATGGTACACCCTACACAGTGTGCTACAGTAGCTTTCCATTTCGGATTCGACCCCAGAACCTTGAAGTTAACTGATATTTTAAAGTTGAATCAGTGAAAGTTAAAAAAAATAAATAATCTTGTAAGTTTCTCATCTCCATGGTTTATTTTCTTCACTTTTTGGCTACTTACTATCATAGACATTTAAAACTACTCATATCCTGTTAATTACACTAAGTGTCAGTCGCCAGCTCCAACAGTCGCGGTTAGATAGTTAATGTTATACATCAATTTTCAAGGATCAGGGTTCCGAGCAGTGGGCTCGGCCAGAGTTGTCATTCATGGACGTACAGCCTTTTTTTAAAATGTTTGCATCATTTAAACATTTTACTATGGCTAAGAGTCTCATCAGTGCACTGCGCTTGAAGTCTTCACTAAATGTCAATCAGTTTTCCCGTATTCATGGGAACGTTTATCACAAGTCCCGTTTTGACTTGAACGACTTCTATTTTTTTAATCTAATTATAGCGATATTTCAATTTTGTGAAAAGTCTGCAAAACAAGCAGCTTCCTGATAAGAGAGTCATTCTCCGTTCTGGAAACCTTTGGAGAAACATTTATTTTTGAGCAGCCGAACCTTTTCAGCTTTACCTCTGACTGTTACAAAGTAATGACACCTTAGACAAACGTCTGCTCAAAGAAAACAACAACTACCCACTTTAGGGGGAAAAAAAACACATTGATGTGGAGTGTCTGACATAAAGCATTTAGTAAGCTCAACAAAAAGTGATAACATTAGTTTTCTCAGTGAATTGTCCAAGCTTCACATCATTTAGTCACTTGTACACATCATAAAAGCAATCTCTCATTCTTTTGTGAAAAATGAAAATGCTTTGGTACATTTATGCAAATGATTATGCATAACTGTTGAATCTTGACTTTCACAAATGGGGAGGAAAGTTTGAAGTGTTAGATCCACTAATGATCAGCCAGTAATGAAAAACAGTTTCCCAGTCAAGGAACAGACCTTTGAAATTCCCTTCAGGATGAATAAGACATCCATCCATCCATCCATCCATCCATCCATCCATCTATTTATCCATCCAGCTATCCATCCATCTACAAAACTTTTGTCTGCCTTAAATGCAGCATGAGAGGATGCCACTGCAGATGCCTGAATAAGACTTTCCGAAAAATTCTTTCTAATGCTATATGAACGTTCTGGGTATGTAAGGAGGTGTAGGAAGACTTTACACTTTTGCAAATGTTAACAATGATTTGTCCGAACCAACAGAGAAAATCAAAAACCCTTTATTAAGGAGTGTCTCATTTCGGAGGCGCATTCTTTGAAGGATCTGGTCTGGATGGTCTAAGGCATTAGCTGATTACATAGATCGCGATGGCCGAACCAAATTGAGACAAGTTGGTCTTCATACTTGCATCACCAGCTGTTTCCACCCCTACTCTATAAACTCACAACATGGTGATCATGGTTAAAAACTGTCATGTTGGAACAGGAAGGGGTCATCCCTAAACTCTTAATGCTGAAGCATTAAGATGTCCTTTCACGGGGCCAACTCAACACCGTCACACCAGTTCCAACATGACCTCGCACCAGTGCACAAAGCAAAGTCAATAAAGACATGGATGAGCGAGTTTGGTGTGGAAGAACTTGACTGTCCTGACCTCAACCCGATAGAAGACCTTTGGAAGGAATTAGAGTTGTGAGCCAAGGCTTTTCATCCAACATTAGTGTCTGACCTCACAAATGCGCTTCTGGAAGAATGGTCAAAAATTCCCATAAACACACTCCTAAACCTTGTGAAAAGCCTTCCCAGAAGAGTGGAGGCTGTTATAGCCGCAAAGGGTGGGCCAACATCATATTAAACCCAATGGATTAAGAATCGGATGTTACTCAAGTTCATATGCATGTGACGATATGCATTAGTAGCGACAATATAACATAATCAGCCTTCAAACGCTTCTTCAAAGGATATGGCCTCTGAATCGAGAAACACCATTAGCCTTGCAGCTGGATCTTTTGTCCAGTCAGAATTGAGACGGCTATTTTTTTTTTATCACTCAAAGTTGATATTCAATCATACTTCATACATCTACAGATGAACAATGAATAGAGATATAATGTCTTTAATACAATCATAAAGAAAAGATGAAATAAAGATCACTGATGCATAAAATGCATAACAGGGTAAAAATGTGAAAGTCTAACAGACAGTGGCCATTAAACCTTCAACGCTTTCCAGTGTTTTCTCTATTACAACAGAGAAACCGCTAACTGCGTCTCCTGCTGTTCGTGAACTAGTTAAGTCCATCTTCAGGCCATGGAAATGTTAGATAAATACACACAAATGTGTATGACGACTTCAAAAAGGCACTCAAAGTACACAGCTTTCAGCTGTGTGGTTTGGTCGGTTGGAAGGACTGAAAAGAGAAGCTGTTTTTTTGTCCCCGTCATGAAGTGAAGACTGTTTATTGTAGCAGGTCAGACAAACAGTGTGAATCAAAGCACACTGGCTATTGAAAGTCAATGACACACAGCGGGAACGTCTGAGACGCCCATATAAACTGTTCATGCTGGCACTTCTTCAGAGCTTTCAGAGCTTGTGAATGTTGTTTTTGTGACCTCATTACCTACAGTACAATCGTATGTCTTAACGCTAATATTAGTAGCATGTGACATGACATTGTGTCTTTCTCTTAGCCTCATGCTCGATGATGGAAACATCATCAATTTGGGAATAAATTTAACTTATGCCTGTCATTTGGCCAAATACGATCAAACTACAATCCGTCATAGCTTTGGTATAAAATATTTACAGTGGCTAGCAAAAATATTACCGCCCGCTCCCTAACCTGCAATCTATCAGATGTGTCTAAATAACAAAGAATAAAAACACATATTTTTCCTTTTGGTATTGTTAATGCCAAAACCTCTCTGAATTTTTTAAGTCATAATGGATTAAGTGAGTATTTATTATTATTATTATTATTATTCATAATAATCTTCTTCTTTCCGCTGTTCCCGCTCAGGGTCGCCACAGCAGTCCATTTATTATCATTATTTTTATTATTATTATTATTATTATCCATTTAGGAACCTCTGTAGTCCATCCAGTATACCAGTGCTGATCATTGTATTTATTCCCATTTTAGAGAACCCGGGGGAAACCCACCAAGCACGGGAAGAACATGCAAACCCTATGCACACAGACCCCGGGGTTGGGATCAAACCCAAACTTGGAGGTGCAAGGCGATAGTGCTAACTGCTAACCCACCGCGCCAATAATAATAATAATAATAATAATAATAATAATAATAATAATACAATTTTTGAGATTATTGCATATTTTCAACGCCGTCAATGTTATCTATCTATATAATGTACATAGAAATTTAAATCAGGAAAGCCCATGGAATTAGAAGGTGTGTCCAGATTTTTGCCTGGTAGTGTGTGTATGTGCTCATTCTAATACACTGCCATTTCTACAAATATAGATAGATTACTATATTACTTTATTAGCCTCAGATGAAATTTCACAGATTACAGCAGTACTTTAAAAGTAGTAGAGAGTGTGCAAGCAATTGTTTACTGTAGCTGTATATACTTATATGCTCTACTTATATTTTATAGTAACTTATAGGGATTTGCATGGTGCGGAAATCCCTTTAAGGATTCAAGTATAAATTGGTTTTCTGTAGTTCATCCAGGATAAAAAAATAAGCTACCAAATTCTCTGCAAAAAAAACAAAAAAACAAACATTGATTAATGATTAACCGATTGGCGGCATGGTGGTGGAGTGGATAGCACTGTCGCCTTGCACCTCCAGGGTCCAAGTTCGATTCTGTGTGCATTGAGTTTGCATGTTCTCCCTGTGCTTAGTGGGTTTCCTCCAGATACTCCGGTTTCATCCCACATCAAAGATATGAAGGTTAGGCTAATTGGCGTTCCCAAATTGCCCGTAGTGTGTGAATGAGAGTGTGAGTGTGTGTATGTCTATGTGCCCAGCGATGGATTGGCACTTTGTCCAGGGTGTACCCTGCCTCGTGCCCCAAGTCTCCTGGGATAGACTCCAGGTCCTCCAGGATAAAGCGGTATAGAAGATGAGTGAGAGAGAGAGAGTAATGATTAACCGATTGGTGGCTTAGTGGTTAGCACTGTCGCCTTGCACCTCTATGGTCTGAGTTTGATTCCCGCCTTTGTGTGTGCATGTGCTTGGTGGGTTTCCTCCGGGTTCTCCGGTTTCCTCCCACAGTCCAAAGACATGCAGATTAGGCTAATTGCCGTCCCCATATTGCTTGTAGTGTGTGCGCTGCGATGGATTGGCATCCTGTGCAGTGTTCAGTTTCATGGGATAGGCTCCAGGCCCCCCGTGACCCTGTATACAGGATAAAGTGGTATAGATGATGAGTGAGTGATTAAACTTTTTTTTTTTTTAAATGCCGTTATTTAACAAAGAAAATCATGTAATCTTTAATATGGTGACTTTTCTGTAAAAGGATTAAATGTTTGCTTCCCACGGATAAAAGGAATCTTCAGTGTAAGTGCTTCGTAACATTTGTGCATAACATCAAAGCATGGTTTTAAACAACTTCAATAAATCATAATCACCACAATGATTTAAGATACATATATCTCTCATATCTCCCAAGACGTGCGGCAGAATCCTCAAGAACAAGAACGGGTCTAGTTTCCCAGAACCATCGTAAAAAATAAAGATTTACCTGATACAGAGAGAGAGAGAGAGAGAGAGAGTTCAGTGTGAGTTCTCATTTCCTCCTGATATATATTTTTCCGAGCAGAACACAGCGCTCCACTACACAGCACTCGTGCATCTTCCTCAATCTATTCATTTCTGCCTGTTCGTGTCATTCCACCAGCACATTTAAAGCCTTACATAAAAGTAAAGCTTTAAAGCTTTCACGACACAGCAACACACACTCAGCCACCCCACCCCCCCCCCCCCCCCCC
>JAQMYJ010000013.1:14299141-14318488 GCA_030014305.1 Clarias laeviceps | reverse complement strand
CTCCTCTTATACTTCCTGGTTCGCGACCGCCTTACTTCCGGGTCCTAGTGCCGGTCGCAGATTGAGTGTGTGTGACAGTAATGAGATAGAAGAGTAATCTAGCTACCAGAAACTTAACTTGTAAATTTAGTACTCTAACTACTTATCTATAAAATGTTTTACCATGGTATTTTACCAGTTTTATGGTACTTATTTGCTGATATGGTACATACAGTATACTACACTATGGGACATTCTTCTACCATGGTACATATTTTGGTACCATGGTACATGTAATATTGTACGATTCATGGTTCCACCATGAACCCATATTTATATATCATAATGGTGATATTTATATACTATGGTACCCTCCAAAGGTTAATATACAATAATTTTACAAAAGGTCTGTACTATACCATACCAGTAGTATGTAATAACATATCTAATATGGTGTACTATGTATAAACCTACAGTACCATATTAGTTACCTGCTGAACTTTGATAGCCAGTGTGGTACCCATGTTAACAAGTATAGTGTTATACACCATAGTACTACATATACAATATACACCATAGTACAACATATATAATATAGTATGTACAAAGATACCATATTAGATACCTGCAATATTTAGGTAGCCACTGTGATATCCAAACAGTACCATTGGTATTGAACAAAGTACCATAGTAATACCCCTCTACCCACTGTTTACCATCATAAGCTATAGTGCAAGTTCTTACAAAATTATTTTTTTTAAATTGCAAACTTTTTTTTTTTTTTTTCACAAAAAATGTTTAGGAATTCATAAGAAGCTGGATTTCTCTGTTTCTTAATTGAGTCATAAGAACGTTGTGCCTTCGTGCACTAGTTGAGTTGTTATACATTTGTAAGTGTGAGACCATGGTCATCTCTATTTCAGGAAATATCATTAAAAAAACGCATTTTAACACTGAATTTTGCAAGCTCCAGGCAGCCAAGATAGCAAACATTTTAAACACATTTTCATTCTAGCTCTTGAATAATGCACAAGTCAATGAAAAACCTGGAGAGAGAGAGAGAGAGACAGAGAGAGAGAGAGGGGGGATGCTGATGAGCTCAGAGTACGAACTATTTTTCAGCCCAAAAAGCTGAAACTTCACCTTTGGCTATAAAACTAATGAAGCGTCATGTGCATTAATTATTCACACTCCCGGTCTCTGCAGGACACACACTCGACTGTTTGAAACACAACACTTCAGACTGAAACACAGTTTGTTTGAGGTCCAGTTTAGTTTCCCCTTTTCCGACTTCTGTATATAATCTTGTTTGATTTTGCATGATTAATCATAATCGGTGCCGCCGTTATGGCCCTTGGATGACAAATCACAGCTCGATTGACATCACGATGTTGTGTCTAGCTCCCAGCGAGTAGAAGGGTAGAAGTGATTCACAGAGTTCAAATCCCGGGACTTCCAGGAAACCTAATCCCAGTTCATGCTCTGTCCGAAGTTGAACGAATAAAATACCTCACTTAATTACAGCCTGAAGTAACTTTATGGGTCTATAAAGTTTCGTTTCCATCAGGGAGGTGTTTATAGTCTTCCTGACCTGCTGAGAGACATTACCTGCTGTCTCAAAGACAGAAGTTTTAGTGGCTTCAATAGTTCAGATGTCTTGCCTCAGTTTAGCTCCCAGGATGTTGGTTTAAATTGTAAAGTAATTTATTTGCTGCTTAAAAGCCTGAATTAGTCTAATCTTGTGGTTTGCTGCTTATCAAGTTCTCAGGGTTTATAGAGATGTCCTGCTTTAGTAGCAGCATTTTGTCTCATTAAGGTCTTCGGAACTGATTTGTTATATTGAAAAAAAAAACATTAATTTCCTAAACTTTTAGTTATTCTTCATCGCAAAGTGTGTTACTAATAGTAGTTCTACATGGTATTTATTGTGAAACTTTCAAAAGGTCCTAAAATGAGAAACATAGTTTGTGCACCATCACACATTGTGTTCCTGATCTAATCCCACTTTGTTTTTTGTTAAAACCTCCACTCTTCTGAGAAGGATTTTCACTAGATTTTGGCACATGGCTGTGGGAATTTATTTTTTTTTCATTCAGCAACAAAAGCACAAGTCAGGACAGTCACTGATGTCTAGAGTGCATCCAGTGTTCCAGTTCATCCCAAAGATATTCACTGGGATTGTTCCATCATGAAGACATGATTTAATAAACAAGTTTTTTTTTTTTTTTTACTGAGCCGGAAATGTTAAAACTTGGCGTTCTATACAGTTGTGTGCTTCAGACACAGGGTAACAGTTTAGAAAAGAACCACACATGAGTGTGATGGTCACTTGTCCTCATTCCCCAAATAATGGATACAAGATCATTACTAAAATATGAGATCATCATTAAACTGTGTAGTTTATATAATACCCATCACACATCACGTTTATGTCAAATTTCAAATTTAGGTCTTCCAGTTGACGATATTCCTTCTACTGTATGTCTTTATGTGTAGTGCGTAATTTATTTATAAATTTATTTATTTTTATAAAACTTTAATGTCATGCTATGTGTATTATATTTCGAGGCAGTTTTCCAGATCTTAGTATTTTTTTTTATATTATTATCATTCAGAATTCAGAACACAGAGCGAAGCTTTTATTTTTATATCTTATATCTTATCTTCTATTATATCTTAAAAAGTATGATGGATAGAAACATGACAGTTGTAGAAATATTTAGATACATAAATAGAATCACCAATAAACAATTTATTTATATATGTTTGTAGCACAGGTTTTGTGTAGAATATTTTGAAAATAAGGAACAGACAGGGTCAGCTGACCATAATAATAATAATAATAATAATTATTATTATTATTATTATTATTATTATTATTATTTGTTGTTATTGTTGTTAAAGAGTTGTTTATTTCCTGGATGGCATGTGGGCGGACGAAAATGCAAACCAAAAAAATTATTATTATTATTATTATTATTCATCTTCTATTCATTCATTGTCTATACCGCTTTATCCTTTATCCTGTCGCGGGGGCCTGGAGCCTATCCCAGGATACTCAGGGCACAAGGCGGGGTACATGGTGGACAGGATGCCAATCCATTGTAGGGCACACACACACACACACACACACACATACAGACACAAACTACGAGCAATTTGGGATCCTAATCTTGAGGTGTTGGGATCCATCCCTGGAGGTGTGAGGCCACAGTGTTAACTACTACACCACCATTCCACATAACCTTAAATAACTTAAATTTATTTCCTTATGTATTTATTTAATTCCTACATACATTTCATCTCAATTGCATAATGTGCATTAAGGCTAACCAGGCCCACCAATAATAATAATAATAATAATAATAATAATAATAAATAAAAGCAATTTTGAAATCAGATTATACATTAAATACTTTTTATACAATAAATATACTTTTTTACATCACTTTTTAATTGGTTACGCAATACGAAAAAAACGCCCCTAAATTCGTCATTTCCGGTCAGCGGCGGAAGCAGGAAGTAGAGCCAACAAGATGGGGACTGTGGAAGACAAGAAGGTGGTGGCTCCTTTACCTAAACACTCTTACTGGTTCGACTTTTGGGTTTTTCTGATGTTCGACGTCGTCTTTTTCCTCTTCATCTATTTTGTGGTTCCATAAACGGTAAGGTGAAACGGATAAATACTGTTAAGGATAACGTTACACAGCTAAACAAGCTACATGCTAATGTATTAGGGAGCTGCGTGTGTCACGTACACATGAATTCACACAACCGACGCAAGTTTAGTGTTAATTTACCTGTATGTTAAGTTTAATTTCATAAAATAGGACTGAAAATAATTAGGACGGGGTTTTCTTGACATTACATGATCATACTTTGTGTAATCACGTCATTTAGCTGTGTAATTAACTTTAAACTTAAAATATCAAGACAAAACACCTCCCTTAAGTAATGTTAAGCATATTAGATAAACATGTACTCTTTAATATCTTTGGTTTTATCTCAGAATTTTCACCCAGCAAACCCTTCTAATCTTATTTAGTTTACTGTGGGTGAAGCTGTGTTAACTTTTCTTAACTGCAAAAGGAATAAAACACTTCAGACTGTGTTTTTATATAAAAAATATTCAAAGGCATTGTTCTGTGAAGTGGCCTGTTGCATAAGGGAATCACTTTTTCCACTTCGAGGTTGATTATTTTCCTGTAACAATGTTTGTCATTCATATTTTATATCAATACATAAATTAGTACAGCGCCCCTAGCGGATCTTAGAACTTACTGGATACCAACTGCCTTGATGAAGAACGAGACAAGTATAGCGCCCCTAGCGGAAGTTAAAATAACATACACTGACTGTATGACTTCATCAGCCACCCTTTTTAATAAACATTATTGTATATCCACTGATCAAAACAAGCTTTCATATTCCCTCGTTAAGAAAAAAAAAAGAATGAGATTTGTTGAGCTTCAAGCAATGGATGGACCGCTGTGTTCGCTTTATCAGAAGAGAATCTTCATCCTGCTTTCAGGGACTGAACAGGTTAAAGTTTAATGAAACAAGATCAGTGTGCGGACGTGCATCGTCATGCAGGATCATGATTGGATAGCAGTTACACTAACATCCTCACTATATGCACAAAACCACTGACTTTGTACAATAATATGCACAGGAGCTTTTACCTATTTTTATTTATTTTTTATTTTAATTCTTGTTTGTTTATAGGATTGTTTTTTACCTTATTTTACTTTTTTTAGATGTAACTATTTGTGGACTGCTGGATCTGTCAATTTCCCCACGGCGATGAATAAAGTATCTATCTGTCAGTTCTCTATATCTTTTATAGAGGTTTAGGCTTCATCTTTAATCTGAGGTTTAGACTTCATCTTTAATCTGAGGTTTAGACTTCATCTTTAATCTGAGGTTTAGACTTCAGCTTTTTATTAAGCGTCCCACTGTAACGAGTGCTGTTGATTGTTCAACCTTTTTCCTGATAATGTTCCAGTACTGGCCCTTGAGAATCCCAGAAAACTGTAAGCCTTGATGAATGTTCCAGCTGATGGGTAACTTTTGAACTTTTTCCTTGTCAGCAACCAGAGTATTCTATTCTGTTTACTCTCAGTGATTAATATGAGTCTTGTCACAAGTAATGATTCTCTTCAAGAAACTTTCACCTTCTATTTTCTTTCAAAAAAATTTGCAGATATCCAAACACTTCTTGTTTCGTTGCCAGGTACAACCACAGTCCACCAAAAAAAAAAACTAATCACTGCATGCTGCTCTTCTTTCATGCAAATTATGCAATTTAGTTTTACTCGAACCACAGTTACAAATGAACTGATGTAACACATCACACCTGCACAGCAAAGACTGGGGAGACAGTAGCCCTGAGCGGAAAGTGCTGATAAGACAGTTCGGCCAAACAGAAGTTTTAAACTACCCGGATAATTTTTTATTCACCCTGTTAAAAAGAACAATGCTGAACTCTAACACAGGACCTCTTTGACATCCATTTTAGATTTATTTCCATTCAAGTTGCTTAAAGCAGAAAACACCCAGTTTCACTCAGAATTTTCAGTCGATTAAACAAGACATGTCATACTCCTGCTTTTTGATTTGTCTTAGTAGCATCTATAATCAATTTCTCAGTGTTATGTTTATCTTTGTTGTAAGGGAAAAAAAACAGAATAAACTAATATTATTGTACATGGGTTACATCACTCTGGAAATGTTTGCATTTGAGAGCGAGCACATTAATATAAACCTGTAATCTGAGATCACGGTCAAAGCTGCTGGTGTAGCAGATAAAACAGCTTGACTGAATGTTTTTGGTCAGATTTAATGAACTGTCATTTAATGTTAGAACAGAATTGGTTACTTTCATTGACTCTATACCTTTTTTTTTTTATTTTGTGCAAACATTCTAATTGAGTTTTTTTTTTTTTTTTTTTTTTTTATAAATCGCCAGTTAACAGCATCTCAGATTAGATCCATTATGAAGATCATAAGTAGCCGACACACCTCAAAGGTTCAAAGGAGATTATTGCATACTTTTGATGCCTTCAGCATTGTTTTACAATGTAGAAAGAAATAAAAAGCAGGAAAGGCAATGGAGTTATTTGGTGTGTTCAAACTTTTGATTAGTAGTGTATATCGTCATAGTCTCGAAAATTGTAAATCTAATTAAACCTGTGTGTAATTGTAATTTCAGTCTGTTGGAATCTGGGTGTTATGGAAGGACCAGACCCTGTGGCTCGGTTGCAGAACAGATGACAGGTAAACTCGTATAGCGCACCACACCGCTTACAGATTTCGTAATGAAAGTATGTCAACAGCTCACAGCGTTCTTGTTCAGTACAGACCTTTTGTAATTGCTGCTCGGGTCTGATGACACACTCGTGACAGTTCCTCCGGCGCAGTTACATCGCGCTGTTTCAGTCGACTCAGTCGGGGTGTTTAAGGGCGTTGCAACCAGCTAGTCACAGTGTGCGATCAGATCAGAGACCAGCTCACTAATGGCTTTAAAAAAATAATTAAAATATTTTATTACTTTGCACATATACGTGTATAAATGTGCATGCAAAGTCTTTAGTATTCATACTGAACACTTTAGTGTAATATAAGTACATGCTCCACTCTTATCCACCATTTACAGACTGTAATATAAAACCAAACGCAAGTGTTAGGTTCAACTCCCAAAATGAGACCTAGAGCCAGTGGTAATGCAACCTACTGGACTGGATCTGCCATTAAACAACAAGGAAGAAGAAGGTGCCTAGAGGGTGTTTTCGTTGCTCCACCAAACTCTGTATAATTAAGAAACTGCTAATAATTACATTTGTTAAATCGGATACGCTGGAACCCGAGAAAGCACTAAAATGAGTTGAGAAGCAGTGGGTTAGTGGGTAGCAGCCAACCAAGGTTTAGCTCATAACAAGGGCTGGGTTAACCTTGTGTTCCTCAATTCTTAGTTGCATTTTAGCTTACATATTTTGATAAATATTGAGGTCCTTGTGAATTAACACTTAATAAGGTCCCAAACATGTACGTTTCCAGTCCCAGCGCTCTGATTGGCTAGGAAAAACACACTTCCCAAAAGGGGCGTCCAGAGTGCGGTTCATTTAAAGCTACAGACACTGAAACGGCAGATTTGGAAAAGAGGTGAAAAAGAAAGATGCATGTTGTATTTCAGCTGTAAAATTAACAGATTTCAGAGACCTGGTTGTTTAAAAAGGAGCAGCATCTTAAAACTTTCAAACACGAGTCTCATAGATTATTTCCTTTCATGTTCTTTTTCAGCTTCCTGACAGCTGGGTCCTGGTTCCATGGCTTCAGCTGATCTCCTCCCGCTAACCTCTTACCAGACCACTGAATGTCCACCATGACCATGAACACGTCCCTGCAGAGTCCAGCGTAGCTTTAAAAACAGCCAGCTAACATTCCATTACAAGCCATGAAGCCTAATACAGAACACTGATTAATACGAAATAGTCATTTAAGTTATTTTTTTATATATCTTTCACTTCTTAATAATTAAAGTGTGTGTGTGTGTGTGTGTGTGTGTGGGCAGAGAGTGATAATCTGAGAGAATGATGATGGAATTAACTGAAAAAAGTAAATAAAATTCACTAAGCTATTTTTCAACAATTTATGGAAAGTCTGTTCTTTCATTATTTTATATTGTTGCAGTATTTACACACACTGTTATGTTGTGTGTCTGGTAGTGAGATAAGGGAAACTATAAATATATTTATAATGTGTTTGTAGCTATACAGGGCGCCCCAAAGTCTCTATACACAGGAGAAATTAACCCTTTTTAGCCAAAGATAAAAAAAAAAACATTTTCAAAGATAAAAAAGCCGCACACTTATATTTCATTGGACCACATTTTACTTTGATTTAGGACGTGAAGTTATTTTGATGAGCTTATGCAATGTCAGTGTTTATTTCTGCTTAGAGTGGCATTAATTTCTCTCCAAGATTTTGTGGTCTTCTCCAGCACATCCCAGAGTTTCTCTATAAGGTTATGGTCTGGCCAATCCATTTTTGAAAGTGATGCCTCATGCTCCCTGTGACACTTTTTCACAATTTGAGCCCAGTGAATCCTGCCATCATTATCTTGGAGTATGCCTGGGGCAAAAAAAAATCCATTGATAGAAAAACCTGGTCATTCAGTATATTCAGGTTGTCAGCTGACTTTGTTTTTATTGGGGGAACTTAACATTACTGAACCTAGACCTGTCCAACAGAAGCAACCCCAGATCATAACACTGCCCCCACAGGCTTGTATGGTAGGCACTAGGCATGTTGGCTGCATCACTTCATCTGCTTCTCTTCTTACCTTGATGCGCCCATCACTCTGCAACAGGGTAAATCTTTGAATGGTCCACAGTCCATCCTTTATGCTCCTTTTCTGATTAGTCTTAAGTCTACACAGCTGTGGAGGTCTAATACCTTGAGTTCTCTTCCCATTGTGCACATTGAAATACTCTCCCATCACAATCATTCAGGATGTTTTTCCGACCACATTTCTTCCTTGAAGATGATGGTTTATCACTATCCTTCCAGGTTTTAATAAAGCATTAGACAGTTCTTTACCCAATTTTAGTTGTTTCAGCAAATCTCCTTAGTTGTTTTCTTTGCTTGATGCAGGACAATAACTTGATCCTGCTGAATGAGAATACCATCTTTGGCAGGACCACAGGATATAACTTCTGACATGGTTGTTTAAGAAATGAGGAGCTCCTCACTGCAGCGGTTAGGTTTTTTTCTCTCGCTTTTTTCTCTCTAAGAATGCTTTTGTCCATAGGTGAGAAGAGGTGTTGAGATCATACTCATGTCATGATCAGAAGCATTATTTCTCCTACTTATGGAGACCTTTGGGAAAGTGCTCCCTGTTGGCTGTGCTCGTTGGGTGGGATGCATTCCTGTAGAGGGCAGTGTAGAGCAACCCTTGCATTTGTGAACTCCTGTATGTGGAAGAGGGCAGATAGAACTTTTCCTCCAGGCAAAGAGTTAAAAACATAGTAGCATCATGTCACAGAGGAAGCGTACGCCAACCCTAATGGTTTGACGGGTGAGCGATATAAAGTGCTAGGAATCACCAAATGAGAAAACTGGCCTTAAGAACGATACTGAATACTTCGTATGGGATTTATAGCCAAATGTTCAACAGGAATGAAGAAAAGACGAACATATATTGCCTAGAATTACATCCTATCCTTTTCCCTTTCACCTGAAATAGCAAGTGTGTACAACTTAAAGTGATCTCAAGTGCCTGTTGTCGTGACCTATGGTCTCGTCTGCAGTCGATTTTCCTCTTACTGGCCGTGAGGAGTCTGAACCTGAACGACTGCCAGACGAAGGAGAACAAATGGGTCAGAGAGATCAGAATGTGGAAATTTAACGCAAAGCTCTTGCTCTCTCTCTCTCTTTCTGCAAAAAAGTAAGAGCTTCAGATTCCTCTTTAGTGTTCAGAGGTTTAACAGGTCCGTTTTTATGAACTCCATGATCAATGGCTTTTCCTCAGGCTGCCTGTGGGCGATGCGAGGAACAAGAGCTGGTCGAAATGTTTCTGTTTGCTCGTCTAAAGAGTGCGCTGATGCCCAGTGGACGGACACACACACACGCACACATACAAAGTGCTCTTTTTTGCACCCTCTCTTTGACCCTTGTGCCAGCCAGTTCCTCATGGGTTCCTCTCCCCAGTGCCTAGTGAGCAGCACGTGAGTGATGTTTATTCATGATTTCTTCTGACACTCTGATCAGAGTCCAGGCTCCTCCACACTGATGACTGGGATTTAAAGTTCTATCTTTCCTGTCACTCCTGCAGATCCCCAGCCTCTGACTAGCTCCGGGAGAGGACGTGTTAGAGGAAGTGGAGCTTTTGAAGCTATTTCTGAAACCCTGTGGTTGCCATGCATGGTGTAGTGAGTCCAGGGATCATGAGCTCGACCAGGTGGTTCAGAGGATGAAAACCCTCTATACCGCTTAGTCCTGTATACAGGGTCGTGGGGGCCAGGGGGCCAATCCATCGCAGGGCGCACACACAAACACACACACACACACACACGCACTACAGGCAATTTGGGAACGGCTATTATCCTAACCTGCATGTGTTTGGACTGTAGGAAGAAACCGGAGTACCTGAAGAAAACCCACCAAGCACAGGGAGGACATGCACACAGGCTGGAACCGAACCCCGGCTGGTAATCGAACCCTAGCCCTGGAGGTGCAAGGTGACGGTGCTAAACAATACACCACCATGCCGCCAAACCCAGAGACACGCCTGTAAATTAATTACATAGAGTAACTGATGACATCACACTGTACCACTCACACAGTCAACTGAAACAGCTGTCTTTAGATGTCTTTTTCGTTCTTTCTTGGACATTTCCATATCCTTCCTGTTTTTTTTACTTTCTCTTTTTCTACCTTTTTGTTTGATTCCTTTCTTGTTCTCTGCTGCTTTTTTTTTTAACTTCCTTTTTGTTTTTGTTTTCTGTCTTTTCCTTGTTTACCCATTTCTCCACAATTTTCTTTTTCTCCCTCAAATTACTGTTGTTTCTATTTTTATTTAATCCCACTGGTTGCTGTTTTCCCCTCTTCTGATATCCCTTTTTTTTTTCTTTCCTCCATCTTTGTTTGTCCATTTATTCCTTTTCTTGTCTCTCCTGTTTTCACATTTTATTTATTGCCTGGTTTTTCCTGTTATTTTTCATTTCTTCTCTTTGATTGTTCATTGTCCTGTTTTTTATTGTTTCTCCCCAGCTCCATTTTGTTCACAAGTTTTTTTCCTTTTATCTGTCTTTCAACCATTTTTTCATTCCTTCCTACAAGACATTAAAAATACTTCCTAATTTTATTTACAAATGGTGTTTAAGTCAAACCAGGACTTGAAACTTTACAGAAGACTCGAAGCACGGAGATGTAAAACATTACATTCAGGCATTTGGCAGATGCACTTATCTGATTGTACATCTGAGTAGTTGAGGGTTAAGGGCTTTGCTCAAGGGCCCAACAGGGACAACTTGGTGGTTGTGGGATTTGAACCTGAGATCTTCCGCAGCATAGTCCAATGCCTTTACCACTGAGTTACTCCTGACCATCTGAAAGGTGCAAAGATTTAAAAGAAGGCTATATGTCAGTGAATGAAGTGGCTCAGAGCCCACATGCAGAACATGCAGCGAGTAGAACGACTGATCCTTGAAAATCAACAGATAACTTAAGCTTAAGATTATTATTATCATTGCCAAATCCCCTGTACAATCCTGACCTTGTTTAAATCCATTTTCACATGTTTGGGCCATTAAAGAAATTCCTGGGAGGCCAGTGTTTCAGACGTGAAAACTTTCTACCTTGATGGAATCCAAGCACTAGTGGAACACTGGGATAAGTGCATTAGTGTAGCAGGGGATTATATAGAGTCTTATAACTGTGTTCTGTTATTCTGCACAATCAAAAGTCCCGGTTTGGCTTGGACACCCCTTGTTTATTCATTTATTTATTACCCATCAAGCCAAACACACCTGACCTGACCTGACCTCAACACCCTTCCTTATACAAACACTCAGCCGAGTTTTCCACGGCAGTCGCGTGGTCTGAAATCACCACCTCGCGGTTCTTTCCCCGAGCCGCCACTGCCCTAATCGGATCCGACACATTTAACCTCCTGATTTTGAGAAATACCAGACACTCAGTTCAAAGCATGATTACGTCAGACAGGCTGAGGCACCGTCACCTGCGAGGATCAGTGGGACTCGTAAGGCTCAGGAGTTTACAGCGTGTTCCATTAGAACCATTAAAACCAGCACAAGGCATTTCAGGAGCTGGACGTCAGTTAGGACTCGGAGGTTGAAGGCGTCGGGGAACACGTTTACGCGTTGGCTCCTGCCATGAAAAGCGATCGTTACGACGCATTCGGCCAGGCAATGAGCTGTGCACCGATGTGTTTTCTTTCCACCCGGTGCGTGCGAGAGGTCTTTTCCAAAGCACACTCGCGTTTGGCCTCCAGAAAAAAAAAAAAAGTGTGAGGGCTGGTGTGTTCAGGAAAACCCACTCTCTTTTATAGAACTTCTGTGATCTCACTGATCTCGGTCTCCTTGTCTCTATACATAACACACACACACACACACAGAAAAACTCATTTTTTATGCTTTTGACTTTTCTTTTACTTGTCATTTTTCACACCATTTTCTTGTTTTGTTTTAACATTGAATTACTGGTTTTCTTTACCATATTTTCTTCTTTTGTTCCATCCTTTCTTTTGACGTTTCCTTCCAATTTCTAATTTTTTTTTTTACCTTTTTTTCTCTGTTTCCTGATTTTCTTTTTTGACTCTATCTTTTTGTCAATCTTCCTTTCTGTTTCCCCCATTTAATTTTCTGGCTACCCTTTTTATTTTCTGATTTTCTTTCTTTTTTATTTTCTCTCTTTTTCTTTCTCACGTTCTTCCTTTTTAAAAAATTTGTTCTTTTTAAGTCTACTGTTTTATTCCTTTTTCTTTTTGTTACCTGCATTCTTCCCCCTTTTGTCTTCCTTTTCTGTTTTTTATTCTTTCTTTCTTTTTTCCTTCTTTCTACAATATTATTACTTTTCCACTTTCTTTCACTGAACCATCATTCCCTTCTTTCTCATTTAAACACTTGTCCTTCCTTTCTACCAAATGTAGTGGTGTACTGGGTAAAGGATTAAGGCACTGAGTTACTGATCAGTAGGCCGGCGGTTTGAACCCCAGCCCCACCACTGTTGGGCCCTTGAGGAAGGCCCTTAACCCTGTCTGCTCCAGGGGCGCTGTATCATGGCGGACCCTGCGCTCTGATCCCAGTTACACTGTGCAGTTATGTATATGTGACAAACCAAGGCTTAACTTAACTTCCTTCCATCCTTCAGCAATCATAATCTTGATTCATACATACACACAATCTCATTTCTGAGTGATGGTGATTCACTTGTGTTTATTTCCCTTCAAAACATTCACTTGCACAGTCAAACTTGCACTTAAATCTCGCTCAAACTGCATTTCCAGTTTCTTTCCTGAGTTCAATTTTAGCCAATCAGAGGCTAGAGGAGGGTTGATACCATAGAAACTTGAGAGGGCACATTCTGATGATCTGTTTCTGATTGGTTCCTTTTGATGCTCTCTGTGTCCCCTTAATGCGCATGTGTCCAACCATTACATCATCCCATGCATTTGTTTATATTGATACAATATTATCTTATCAGCATCTGCACACACACAAATACAAATTAAATATGTAGTACTGTTGGGTCAGAGACGGAGGTGTACAGTTCTAACTGGGATATAACTTACTGTAGGAGTTCATTAAACCTATTGAGTTGATTCTAGCTGTTACATAGAGACACTGAGAACAGAGCGAAAGCTACAGAGAAGCTTTGCTGTGCAAATTGAGCAATAAAACTTTTGACAATAATGACTTCTATAGTGTACAATACGTATTTAATTACAAACTACCTAACAAACAACTAAATATAATGCATGCAATGATGAAGTTCTTTCAGGAAAAAAAACCTTTTATTCGTAGCTGAATGTACTGTAGTTGGCTGAATGTGCTATTTATTAGCAAATTTTTCATTTATTTCACTTTTTTTTTATTATTTTAATTAGAAAACAATTTTCTCATTATTTTTATAATTAGAATTTACATGTAATTATGTTAAACAGTTTATTCACTTTAAGGGTTCTTAAAGGGAAATATGACTTTTTAATATATTATTATAATTATTATTATTAGTAGTAGTCAATTATTTGTCACATGTACAATAATAATAATAATAATAATACAATTATTATTCTTCAATTATTATTATTATTCAATTATTTGTCACATGTACCTTACAGCACAGTGGAAGAATTTTTTCACATATAATTAGGAAGCTGGGGTCAGAGAGCAGGTTATAGCACCTCTAGAGCAGATAGGGTTAAGGGTCTTGCTCAAGGGCCCAACAGTGCTAGGACTTGAACCCGACCTTCAGATCAGTAACCCACAGCCTTAACCGATTGAGCCACCATTATTATTTATTTATTTATAAATTTTTAATACATGAGAGTTAAAAGACCTTTATTTGATTTTTTTTTATATTTGTGCAATAAATGTTTTGCATGAAAAAACAATAGGAATGACGGGAGAGAACCGTGATTTTAATTTAATTTCATCCCCATGGAGGAAAATCACGATTCACCTTTTGGCAAGACTTGTTCAGCCCTATGCTAGAGTGTAGCACTGGAGGTGAACCTGCTCATGACCTTCAGCAGCCGTGCCTCCTCCACTCTGCGCTAGTCTACATGACCCAGCGCTTGATCCTGGGTGTTAGCCCGCAGTAGTAATCTCCCTGAGCTCAGGCTTCAAAAACGGCCGGATAACCGGAGAGATAAATCTGTAAAACCCCCACGTGGCCTCGGGATGTTGTTTCGTTTGCCTTCGTCTCTGTTAGTCTTGCAGAACGTCTCGCTGCGGGACAACATTAGCGCGCAGTAGGTCGATACTGTGTTTTAGTCCAGACAGTAATTAAGAAGAATCGCGGACGAGCATCGGCAGGTCAGGAGGAGCCGAGTTCCCTCGGGGTGAGACCAGGAGCAAAGTCAGTTTTAGGGATTTAAGTGAAAACATTGATCAACGTTCCTACAGCATTATTAACTACAGATGTACTTATGTAAGAGAATCTGTTATATGGAATTACTTTCTAAAATGTTAAAAGAACAAAAAAAAAAAATGTTTAGACTAGTCTGATGCAGTAACTAGGAAGAGTGAAAACCCCCCTGAAATTTCCTCTCTGGTCACACCCATGTCCATGAAGCCCCGCCTCCCAAAATCTACAGTGTCTAATGAAATTCATCCATGTTACTTTAGTAGCTAGTAGTTTTATTTTGAGTGAACTTTATAGCAGCTTATTATATTTGAGCAGTTACGACAAAGATGCTCATAAACACGTAAAATACTAGTTAATCACATAGTTATGTTTTGAATGCAGTAATTGTTTTAACAAGATGAAGAAGATTAATTTTGGCAAGTGCACCATTAAACAGCAAGGCACCATCAGGACCACTTCTAAAAGTTTATGAATCCCCCCCTTTTTTAAATTTTTTTTTTACATTTTTGGTTTTTACATATTGTTCTTTCTTTTTAAAAAAAAAATAGTGTTTTAAGCATAGTTTTTTTTTTCAGTTTTTCTTTATTTCTAGGTTTTTCTTTCTTAGTATTTACTTTCCCTTTCCTTTCCATTTTTCTTTCCTTCCTTTTTTATTTGATCTTTCTTTTTGTCTTTTTTTCTTCTCTTTATTCTATTACTTTAAAGATTTTTTTTAATAATTTTCTAAATTTCCAGATTTTTTCTTTCTTCATCTTTGTTTCTTTTATTATTTTCCATTGTTCTATTTTCTTTTAAACATACTGTTTTCGTTCTTTCTCCCATTTTATCCTCCTCCCTATCTTTCTTCAATTTTCTTTTATATATGTTTTTCTTTCTTTATTTATTTATTTATTCCCCATTGTTCCATTTTCTTTTTTGCACATTGTGTTCTTTCTTTTTTCTGTTTGTTGGTATATGGTTTTCTTCCTTTCTTTCTTGGTGATTTCTTAAATATATTATTTTATTTTTCCTTATTTCCAAATAAATATATTGTTTTTCTTCCTTTCTTTTTTTCTTTGTTTTGTTCTTTCCCATTACTCTATTTTCTTTTTAAGGCATATTGTTTTCTTTCTTTCTTTCTTCTTCGTTCTTTTCTTTCCTTCCTTCCCAATGTTCTATTTTCTTATTTAATCTGATTGTTTTATTGTTTTATTTTCTTTACTTTATCATCTGTGCTTTCTTTCTTTTTCTTTCTGTGTTTTTGTATATTTCTATTATTGCTTTCATTCATCCATCATTCTTTTCAATCCTGTTTTTTCATCCAAGTCTTCCTTCTTTCAGCATTACTCTACCACATTTTTTCCAACAATACTCCTAATGTTCATGGCCGTGTCTCCTCCACTATCCTAGATGATCTACATGATCCAGGAGTGCTTTAGAGGCTCTAAACTAAATCCTAACAATAATAATGGATTTATATAGTGACCCCTGGTGGCCTGGAGGACCTAAGCGAGTGATTAATATCACTTATGGCTTTAACAAACAGTGCTGAGCACTGTTACCAGATTTCTGTAGCAAATAAGTAAACTTAATGATAAAAAAGCCATAAAGTATGTTTATGGGACTGACGTTTTTTCCAGAACAATAGCTTTATTGAGATCACATAAAAAAACTAATCATTATTTAAGCAGGAAAGATTACACAAGCACATATTCACTTGAATTATTTTTGTCTGCTTTGCTCATATATATTTTTCCGTGGGATAAAGCGAGCCTGTTTCACACCAGGTGGACTCATTCAGCGGCGTCTCTGCGTTCATTTCCGTCTCTCTCGTTTCTCATGACACTCGAGTGTTTCCTCGTAGACGAGTTTTCTTTTACTGCTAATGAACGCTTAGCATATTCAAAGATCGGTGCGTCACATCCTGTTCTTGTGTATCTCAGGATATAGGGGGAGCGAAAAAAAAGAACCCGCGCCGTCTTCACAGCATATAATTTCGTCTCATTGGAAACTGCGCTGAACGAATCTATTGAGCTTTAGCTCGTTCTGCCTGTTCGAAAGCCCTACCTTTAGTCACTGCAGCTGTGTAAATAGATTTTAAAAGCTGATGTACCAAGCTGGAAGCAAAATACATGCTTCGAACAAGAACTTTGTCGAAGAGGATCAGTCATCAAGACGGAGTGGAGGGGATTCAGAATTCAATGAGACGTATTTATTTCTGTCAAAGTGAATAATTTTTCAGGGCTCTGGATAGGACGCGGAGTAAATATCCTGCTGTATTAGCGCGAGTGTAATGGAAGCTAAGGCGTGCCAAAGAAAGCGGTCATTATATCAAACAAGTTCGAGTGCAGAGCTTCGAGTGCCACCGATGTTAATGTATGTCGCTTACTGAGCTAATGCAGCTAATAGAACAGTCTCAGCATTGGTGCATTTATTTTATCCATCCTGTTAATGATCGTCTACTCCAGAACACTGATGAATGAAAATATACACAAAGAAAAATCCATGTAAATGAATAGGGGTCATTTTTTAAGTTGCAAAAGTCCCTATAAAAGCCAACCCTAATTTTTTTTTCATAATTTTCTTTTGAGGAATAGTTCTCCAGGCTGAACTATAAATCATTCGAGCATGAAAAAAACCAGTGAAAAACAGGTGCAGATGATGACCGATGATTAGTATATTGCTGATGTTGAACACTAAGTTCTTGGAACAGACGAGGGGGGAAATGAGGTTCCTGCTTAGGTTGTTATGTAAACAACCAATTTTTTTATTGTATCTTTAGGCAATTTGCAGCCTGTCGAAGTAAAATATTGGTATATTAAATATAATATATACCCGAGGTGGCACAAGACTTTCGCACAGTACTGTAGGTGACTGTGTAGGTACACTGGACTATGGATGAAAACCTCATCCTTCCATCAAATATGATATCCATGTATAACTGAAAAAAACACTGAATATTTGACGATATAATATCCACATACATATACAGTATATGCTATACATTTTAATTTATTAGGCAACAATGTAGTCAATATTTGACAGTACCATCGTTTCTGCTATAATACAATGGGATTAACATGTAAAAATGTAAAATAAATGTCAAAGTCTGTAGGTCCAGACTTTGGCTAGGCCTCTCCAAGACCTTTATTATGTAATATTAAAATTAGTTTGATAATCTAAATCATTTAAGAGTGAAAAATGGCACTGTATGATGTAATTTTTCAATGAGCAGAAAGAGATTAGTTTAAAAGTAATTATCACTTTGGTTCTACCTGACATATCCAAAGACCCAAATGAAAGTGTGCTGTGTTTTAATGGTTTTTAAAGATTAATAAATGTGATTTGTTTATCTTCTCTCAAAATGACAAAACTGTTAAACAGCACCACATAATATAGGTTGGACATGAGTCGACAGTGTTTGAACCTACATATCCTCATACACTTTTATTTTAATATCGTTCCACACTTCCCCTGTATAAGGTATTACACTGACATTCATATTTCCGCCCTGTACTCCAAACGTCTGTGTTTTGCATCAAGTGAAAGTATCAATGTGCATGGAGTCAGAACAGCGGCATATAAAGCGTTTGAATAAATTTTAGTCATTCGATTCTCCTCCCAATATCAGTGTCAGAGAGCCCTGAGAATACTGTAACACGAGAATGAAATAGCCTTCCAGCTTTTTCAGAGCTTACGATGACAAGACGGAACGTGATAAATGAAAATGTTTGAATTAGTTTAATTAGTAATTTCTCCCTTTCTCCCCCGCATTCTCCATCATGCTCGGAGAAAGATGCGATCTTGCGTGTTGACAGGCTGTGAAGCCTCTATCTCTTTCTTATTCTTTTTTTTTTTTTTGAGGGGGGGTTTGAACTTCATTTTATTTTGTGCTTGAGATAAGGCATTTAATTTCAAAGATTACTTTTATGATGGAAAGTGAGTGAGAGAGAGCAAGTGGAAGAGAAAGGATCATTTACTTCGCTGTTTTTTTTCTCTTCGTCAGAGTCTGCTCCAAGACAAGCACACATTTATTTCGCAATGCTGAAAAGGAGGATCTTGAGGCTAAATCTATAGCATAATGTGTGCATGGTTTGCATTAGCATGTGACTATAGTTTTATATTTGACCTAAATTAACTAAAAATATTGATTGAGTATTTTTGTAGTATATTTTGTAGTATTTTTATTTTTAGTATTATTTTTACTATTATTATTATTATTATTATTATTATTATTATTATTATTATTATTATTATTATTATTTATGGTAGTAATAGTGGTGTTATACATGAGCAAAGTATCACTGCATCCCTGAATAGTTAAAGTACTGTAATATTAGTAGTATCAGTAGTATTAGCAGCAGTAATAACAGCACTAATATTAGTAGGCAGAGTATAGGAGGAGGAGTTATAAGTAATGTTAATATTGGTAGAAATAGTACGTGTAGTAATATTGGTGGTAGTAATAGTAATAATAGAAGGATGAGTTCTAGTAGTAATATTGGTGGTAGTAGTAATAGTAATAGTAGCAATTGTTGTATTAGTAGAGGATGAGTTCTAATATTAGTGGTAGTAGTACTAGGTGGAGTTCTAGTAGTAATATTTGTAGTAGTAATAGTAGTAGTATGAAGAAGAGGAGTTCTAGTAGAAATATTGGTGGTAGTAATAGTAGTAGTATGAAGAAGAGGAGTTCTAGTCGAAATATTGGTGGTAGTAATAGTAGTAGTATGAAGAAGAGGTGGAGTTCTAGTAGAAATATTGGTGGTAGTAATAGTAGTA
>JAQMYJ010000013.1:14278736-14289344 GCA_030014305.1 Clarias laeviceps | reverse complement strand
TTTTTTCTGTGGAAAAGCGTGGCACTGGTTCCAAAATTGGGAACCGGCACGGGAACCAGAGCAGTGGAAAAGGGGTATTAATGACCCAAAAATGTGGAAACAGCTTCAGAACTGTGGCAATGACTTCCAGCAGAGTTCCTGTAATGTGCAAGTCTTGGTGAATGATTGTGGGTACAGTTCTCACAAACACATGCATCCGTTCCACAAGTAGATTTTTTAAAGATCAGGCATTCTACTCGCTGAATTTTCACGTGAATGCCTGCAGTGAGCTCGTAGCCACCAAGATCGTCATTCACGGACGTGCGGCTGTCTCTAAAATGTTTGCTCCGTTTAAATGTTTTACTGCTGCTAAGAGTCTCATCAGCGTTCTGTGCTTGAAGTCTTCTGTAAATGTCAAATCGGTTTTATGGCTTCATTCAGGAGAAATTTCATCGCAAGTCCCAGTCTGACTTGCACGCCCCTCGTAGATTTAAATTCCTAATAACCTTAAAGAGAGAGAACCTTTTCTTTTCTGGTTGGGATTATAAACAATTACAGCGTACAGGTGTCGAGGAGTAAAGACAAACAATGCGTTTGTCAGTGTGTTTAAAATATGTTTAATATGAGCAGATATTGTGAAAAAGACTCCTGGGATGTCCGCAGGATTACAGCAGGTACAAATCACAACAGGATACATGTGCGATTATCCATCTGGGCATAAAGTGCAAATCATAAAATATTTTATTACATCGAGATTATAGCATAAAGTACCAAAAAATGATATCAGACTCTATAATTATATATAATGGTATAATAAAATATAATTAATTCATTAGATCACTGCAGCCTTACTTTCCATTTACTATCCTTGTGTTGAATATTCCAAACAGGGGGTGACGAGCTGACATCACCAAAAAAGTGCCAGCCAAAAGACACCATCATGGAGAGACTGAAACACATAATGGCCATCATCATTTCAGTCTAAAAATAGGCTTCTTGCATTTATCCAGGCACCAACTTTGACACATCAGACAAATAGAGAAACGTGTTGGTCCAGTGGTACTTTGGAGGTTCTAGTGACCAGAAGGATGACAGTTTAAATCCCGGAACTGTCAGAGACCATGTTATTCTCTTGATCAGGATGTCTAACTCTGGATTTCTCTAGCTCTACGCTTGGACTGGATTATGTCTGAGTTGCATGTTATATGCATCCTCCAATTATTAGTTTCATTTAAAACAAAACCATGCGGATATAGATCTGCACATCATATACCATAGAGTTATAAGGATGTACTATGACATTTCATCCTGTTTATAAAGCAGAGGATTAACAGCAGGCAACATGGGGTATTAGAAACAAATGGAGGAAGAGAGAAAAGCTCTCTGTGGGGAATAAACCGGGTGTCTTGATGGATTTGTCGGAAACCGTGAGCGAGAGAGTGAGCTCGTCAGGACCGGAAATGAGCTGCCATCTTAATCCGGCGCGTCACGTCACACTCGGCTGTGTGTCTCTTGAAATTCAGCTGGAAGCAAGAGCCGCCAAGACCTAAGAGCAGCAAAGGTCCTAATCCGCTAGTGTAAGCGTTGTGCTGACACACAAGAACAAATTTGCTGCTTCATCTTGATTTCTCCTTTTGTTCTGAATGAGTTAATGCTTCGTGGCAGTTGGCTTCAGTGACCATGGATTGTGTCTCTGCTGGTGGGAAACCCAAAAAGGAATTCGTGGTCAACTAATCAAGGGCCAAGTGGTGAGGAATACAATAAAAGAGGCATTGTGAGAAAAAAAAAAAAAAAAAGTGGACAGTTGCGTGTGTCATATGTGGGAACGCATGAATACGAGTTTCTCATATATGCTTCGTTACAGGACATTAACAAGAAATTAGCTTTGTACAGTAAACCTCATTTGTCTTGTTGTGTGGTCCTTTTTAATATTGTGTCTTTGGCTACCCTGTCCTAACACGACATCCACCTACACTTCCTGACTTGTACAGTATATGTCCATTAACTAGAAAAAAAAAAAAAAAAAAAAAGAGGCTTTTTGTCATGCGAAAGAAAGGTCAAGTAGTTGACATTGTAACGATGCTGTTGCCAAATAAATGATGAATATGAATGCTGAACCTGCAGCTTTAATAATGAAGGGTTTACATTAAGCTACCTTCCATCTAACCATTTAAGTACATTACACCTAAATTGTTATAATTTATTATACACTCACACAAACAGTATATTAACATTTCCTTCTCCTTCAGACCTGTAAAAAAGACTGTACTGTTGAAAGTAGAACCGAATTACAATTAGCATATCTCACTAAGAAAACCTCAAGATTTCACCTTAAAACTCAACGTTTTTGCATCACAACTTATGAATTTAAAACTAAAATTACTGACATTTTACCCTGTGATGTGAATAACAAAATGATGAACCATGTACAATATTTGTGTAAACATTTTAAAGAAATTACATATTCATCATCATAAAGTTGTCATGTAGGGATAGAAATCAAGGTACAGAAGATTTAAATGTCGAGTTAAGCATTTGCTATTACTAATAATATACAGTAGATACAGTATATACTGTATTTTGCTAGCAAAGAATGAAGTCTAATTGCCTGTCCAATACATGTGGAGATTTTTGATTAACAGAACCTAATTATAAGGGTCGAAGGAGTTCCTGGGAAATGAAGCAGCCATCCAAGCCATTTAGCATCGGCCATTGAAGGAGACATGAAGCAGCTTGTCACATCATGGCTCCAGCATATTTAGAAGACTTTCTAACCTTATATAATAAAAATAAGTAAAACATGATTATACACAGGCTGGCTTAGTGGTTAGCGAAACAGCATTGTCGCCTTGCACCTACAGGGTCAGGGTTCGAGTCCTGCCTCGGGTGCTCTGGTTTACTCCCACAGTCCAAAAACAGGCAGGTTAGGTTAATTGGTATTCCCAAATTGTTCTGTAATATGTGTCCCTCGTGCCCCGAGTCTCGTAAGGTAGAATCCAAGCCTCCCATGACCCTGTATACAGGACAACGAGTGATTATACAAGATAATCATTAACTAATAATTAATTAACTAAGCAAATAGGTAAAAAGCCTTCCAATGAGCCTTCCAGCCTTGCAATGCGTAGCTTCTGATTCATTGAACAACCATGTGAGAAGACATATCCCGTGGTTGTGGCAAGGATGTTATTCTGTTTCAGCAGGGTCACGTTACTGTCCTGCATCAAGCCAAGAAAGCGACTAAGCAGATTGTCGAAACTACTAAAGTTGGGTTGAGAACTGTAAAATGCATTATTAAAACCTGGAAGGATAGTGGTGAACCATCAGCTTTGAGGAGGAAATGTGGTTGGAAAAACATCCTGTATGAGTGTGAGCTGACGACCTGAATGTACTGAATGAGCAGCTTTTTCTATCAATGGATTTCTTTCTTCTCTGATGGCACGGACATATTCCAAAATGACCATGCCAGGATTCATCGGGTTCCAATTGTGAATGAGTGGTTCAGGGAGACATCATTTTCACACATGGATTGGCCACCGCAGAGTCCAGAACTTTACCCCATTGAGAATTTTTGGAATGTGCAGGAGTAGACTTTATGCAGCGGTCATCAAAACAAAAAGATCTTGGGAAGAAATTAATGACACTCTGGGCGGTAATAAATGTTGTGACATTGCATAAACTTATCGAAACAATGCCAAAGCCTTAATGAAAGCAAAAGGCCATCCACTGAAATATTAGAGTGTGGGACTTTTTTTTTTCCTTTTCTGGCCGGGCAGTGTTTGTGAAATAAACATTGCTCTATTTCCATTTGTAAACCACTTCATTCATCATGTTTTGCCAGTTTGAACAGGAACCTGCATCAGACTGCAACTGCATTAGAGATATTTACTGCTTCTATCAATCTGTTTAGCCTCTAAAGCAAACTTTTCTAACAAGTTTTCCCTTAAATGTAAGGACACACAGGACAAAAATACAAAGAATGCCAACATTTTCCTCAGACGTATTGGTAAATTGCTAAGAATAAACGTAGTACTTCTAGAATTACACTGTAATTACACTTAGCATTGACCACTAACCGAACCACCATGGGTTCCGCCATATTGAGAAATATCAACATTGCATTATAGTTTTTTGTATTCTGAGCTGTTTGAACATATTTAGATACCGAATCTTCTCCTGCACTCCATTCTCTTTGCTATGTTTGAATGTCTGTCAGTTGTTTAAGCAACACCTTGTGGGCAATGCCTTCCTTGTCCTTGTGTTGACTCAGTCTCTCCAGCCACCCATGACTGCTTGAACCTCAATCACATCTTCATCATGCAGAAGAGAGGTCAGTAAGGGCGTGTGAAAGCTACACCACGGAATGACGCACTTGATTTCAGGAATTAAGGCATGAATCAAACAACCCTGTATCATTCGTTTCTATTTCGCTCATTTTGCACAAGGCATTATGGATGAATTTAGGCTTTTGTTCGCACTCAAAAGTTCTCAAAACACATGACGGGATCCTAATAGACAACTCGTGAGTTAACAGATGATTGTGATCTACAACGCAGAAGTTTGCTGTCATAAAGTCAGTTTTATTAAAGAGTTTCATTGACTGTCATTATGCCCTACAGTGAACGTCGCACAGACCCCCGATGAGTAGATTGTCTTTTCGCAGCAGGATGTCGTGTTTCTCACCAAAGGGCAGTAATTGAAACCATTACCTCATCCATTTGGTTATTCATGTTGGCTAATGGGATGAACAGAAAGTCTGGAGTCTCATTTTTGCCTCGCTCTCGCTTTCTTTCTCTCTCTTTCCGTCTGGTGCCGTTTGTCAGCTTTAGATTACTTTAACATCTACAATATAACGGAATGCATTTTAACTTTCTATGGCATGTGACATCCTTCTGAGCAAGTGAATCCTTCAGACTTCTTCTACCAAATATCGAATTTTTTGCATAAACCGTAGCTGTGCTGAGGCAAAACGACTCGATCTGTATTACACCATTAATGTCCATTAAGGCAGTGCCTAACGATGATATGCTTGTATTAAAAGCTTTGACGAAGACAAGTCTTTTCAAAAGTAGGAGCTTTTTTCTAAGTAGGAGGCCGACAGTCCTCAGTGTGCTTGCAGGAGCTGCTAATGCTCTTACGCAATCGTTTATTTGGCCTCGCTATTCATTCCCGTAGGTCGTGATGCCGCTCTAAAAGCCCGTCGGAAAGCCTGTGGGTGTGTGAGATTGAAGAAAAATAACTCAATAACTAACTTTGCTGAATGGAGAAGGCTGAAAAGTTAATCCAACTTGTGACCCAGTGAGTAATCCTTTTTTTTTTTGCCTTTTAAACCAACTATATTTACCCACCTAGGCCTTGTAGGCAGACTTGTATAACCACAGTCGTTCAGTGAAATGCCAAATTAAAAATACAGAAGTCTCTAGAGAGCTTTACTGGATATTAAAAAAAATCCAGAACATTTGTAGCATGAGAGTTTTTCTCACATTTTATGCAAATAAAGTCATAAGACATAATACTAATAAATGCTTAAAAAAAAATCAAATTAAACTGGAAGCCAGTGCAGGTTTATGGACAGATGTTAGTCTACCCATGATAAAATCTTTAGCTGAATTTCATCAGTGCCCATATTCAGGGTTCGAGATAACCAGGAAATTAGACACATCTGTATTCAGACTGTTACTATAGACATGCAACGCAAGAGAGTGGGTGGAGTTTGCCTAAAACAAACGCAGTTTTAGTTACATGTAGTTATACCCTTAAGGTGATTTCTTGGTCAATTTAATCCAGATTGACCAGCAGTATAAAGGCCAGCCTAACTGACTAAGTTAGAGTATCCACAATAAGATGATCAAGTGTTCTTTTATAATCTGCCAAATAATTGAGAGTGGAAACCGTTCATATTGGTCCAAATAAACAAATTTCAAGTGACTCATATAATAATATAATAATTTGTGCTGACACTTATTTGATATCTAGTTCACGTTTGCAATGTTCTCATTTTTATATCATCATCATGCTCCTCATTTTTTGGACATAGTCCAGTTTGGCGGCATAGTTGCTTAGTGGTTAGGTTTGATTTCCACCTCGGGTCTGTGTGCATGGAGTTTGCATGTTCTCCCCGTGCTTGGTGGGTACCATGGTAGTACTATGGTGTGTATAACCATATTGTGGTGAATAAAAAGGTGAATAGTAAATCATGGCTTGTCACTTAAGTATCCAATTAGAATATTTACTATAGTGTGTTCTATAGTTTACTACGGAACAATAATATACCATAGTATTTACTGTGGTACTGCAGACATTATCATGGTAGGCACCAATGGAATGCCAGGGTAGGTAATGTGGCACTTCAGTGAGTACTATGGTTTGCAACCTTATTGAATACCACAGTGGCTACCAAAGTTCATCAAGGGGTCTCCACGGCAGACCATCCAACCATCTCAACTTGGCACAGGTTTTACACCGGATTCCCTTCCTGACGCAACCCTGCCATTTTTTATCTGGGCTTTGATCCCCAAATCAACAACCTAGAGTCTTTCAACAACCTAGAGCCTTAGCCATCTGACGCACCACTCACTCTGATGAAAGCGTTGATATTGAGCCTAATTGCCAGAAACGCTTATACTGGATAAATAATAAGTCCTATCCATGCAATAATAGTAACACATATCACAATTATAGTTTGGTTAAACTGCTAACACTTTCTGCATTGCCAAGCTGTTTTAAAGAATCTATACTGTTAAAAAAATAAAAAAATAAAAAGACCCATTATATTTGCCCTATTTTATCTAAGAAAGATCGAAAACAATTCACAACAAAGTTCGGGAAAAGCTATTCCTATTGGAAAAATCCTATCTATACACGCAGCCTTTACAATACAAGGAAGATTCGAGAGGGTGAAGCTTTTCAAGCTGACCAATTTCCCATTGTGAGACTGTTGAGAAGAAACGGTCGTGTTAATGTTTAATCACAAAACCATCCCCAGACTACATGTGCGCTCTTCATCTCGTCTTTCATTCACAGTGTTAGTGGCCAGAACATCTGCTGAGACCATACACTGTAGGTTTCTTATATTGCTTGCTCTGAACATGCTGGATTTAGCACTGTCGCCTTGCATCTCCAGGGTCCAGGTTCGATTCCTGCCTCGGGGTCTATGTGCATGGGGTTTTCTCCCCGTGCTTGGTGGGTCTCCTGTAGGTGCAAAAGACATGCTGATGAGGCTAATTGGCGTTCCCAAATTGCCTTTAGTGGCGAATGAGTGTGTAAATTTTGACCAGAGGGCCTACCACAGTCGTAAAAATGGGAATAAACACAATGGTCAACATTGGCCTCCACAGTCCCTAGTTGGACTACAGAGGTTCCTAAATGGATGGAACATGCTGTATGCCATAAAGCTGTTTTCCCAGAATCCTGCTCCTTTACTCTTCATACACAGGAGGATTTAGCATTTTATTCCACTCCTGTAAAACACTAATATCTGTGGGGAAAAAAATGCTTAAATGCATATGAATGTATTACCATGTAATTATAAGCCATTTTGGGTTTTTCAGCCGAGTGAGGATATATCTCACACTCACACATGCACTGACAAACTGTGGGCAGGCTGCCTGTATTTACTGCAAGAAAAAAATATAAAAAATTCGTACCACGCTGCCACACAATTATACATAATTATTGCAATTAGCACGGGTGAACAAAAAAGGCTAAGGCTAACGAAAATTCATGATCTTGTAACGGGGGAAAATGTTTATAGCTTTTCTTTTTTAATTACATGTCATATCATACTTCATATCTATTCATATGCAGTAGTTCAGTAACTATTATAATTAGACTGTTATAGCATTATGTTAACACCAAGCTAGCAATAGTGCAACTATTTTTTTGTTTTAATAATTCAAGCTTAATATACAGCCAATTAAAGGCATTGACAGACATCTATCGAACACATTGTTTCATAGTTTTACAAGTAAATATTTCATTAACAGTTTTATAGTTTACTAGTGTAAGCAACCGCCATTGGCGGGAAAACAGTTAATCGTTAAAAAATTGTTAAAAGGTGATATTATTTTAGGTTTGCAGCCCGCATACACATCTGTCTGGTTTTAAACTTCCAGCAGGAAGAATAAACATATATTTATCTGTCTATTCATTTTTGAAGCTCCAGTTTTCATAGACTACTTTTCTTTTTGCTTTTGCTTTTTAAGTAAGTTGTGTTGTGTCGGACTTTTGTTTCTTTTTCTTGCTTATAGGTAAATTACCGTTGTTTCTGTGTCTTCTGTCTAAACATGGTAAACTATCATGATGATTGCCTCTGTTGAGTGAAGTGTATAGCCACATCCACCTCAAGGGAAAAAAATTAGGAGCAAAAAAAATAAAAGCACTAGGTGACAGAATTTGGCCATACCTGCTCATAACTTCACTTCTACTCAACATTCTGGTTCCATTTATGGTGCATAATTCATTTCAGGCAAAAACATAGATACTGCCAAAGTTTCATTAAATTCTGTTCAGCCAGTTTTGTGTGATGCTGTGACAAATTCCTTCAAGACAGACATACAGACAGAACATTTTCGGAGACTGACTTCAAGTTCTGACTAATGTCCAGACAAAACCTCTCTTTAATTTATACAGAAAAAAACTTTTTCAGCTAACTTGAATTCTGGATGTTCAATTATAGCTAAGCTATGATTCACGCTAAGCTAATGACGACATGCTTTCCTCATGCTAGTTTATTACCAGCTTAAGGTACAGAAAAATTGTGAAGTGTTCCAAGTGTCTTCATAGAACTAACCAATAGTGCTAACAGGGCAGGTTGAAGGCACTATTGGCTTGTTTTGACTTCGGTTTTAGTTATACTAAGAGTGCAGGCTGATTTGCTCACAGTTAGCTGATTCGTTCCTATGACAACCATGCTTCAGAGCCAGACTATAATCTCACATGATTGAAAACATGATTTCATTTAAACCTCAGACACTGCAAAGCTAACCGCTAAAGCATGTCTTAAACAGATGCTAATTTCTGGATAAGATTTAACAAACCTGTAAGAAAATGTTGTAATTAAAAAAATAAATAAATAAAATTATTTGCCATTCTCTACAGCCCCAATCAGCAGGCGCTATAAACACCAGCCTGCTTTTCAATCCTGCAACAACCAGAAGTTGCCAACAGCAACAAAATAGCAAATAAAACTTTTAACAGGCAAGCTTAACACACTCTTTATTAGCGAGCCAAGAGCTAGCGCTGGCACCGTTTTCGGAAGTTTCTGATCGAAATGACCTCAACTGTACCATCGTGAAGTCCGCAACCGGTTCAGTTCCCTCCAAATTGAATGCCGTTAAAATATCCCCTCATCCCTTCAGTCCAAATGGACTTAATGAACCTGACTCTAGGCTAATGCTAACATGCTAATACCCGCTAGTGTGGTTTTGGAAAAAACACACAAGTGTTACACACTTGTTTCTCCAACTTTCGTTCCGACGCCGGGTACGGCCAAACCACCATGAGGTCAGTCCAAACAATTCTGTTTTGCCTAGTTACCATGTCAGCTAGCACTGTTTGAAAGAGTCACTCATTCCTTTTTGGTGGGAGCATGCTGGGAAAATGACAGTCTGTGGGGAGGTCACAGTCCGAGGTGTCGGATAAATACGAACGTTTCCATTTCTAAAATATCCCTAGTCCTAATTTTATAGATGTTGTAGAGTGGAAATAGTTATAGCCTGGCCACATTATGATGATCTAATGAGTGAAAATATGTTTAGCATTGGACTATTACAGTGATTATCATATTAGCAGTATCATAATCATTATCCATATCACTTCGCGTACTAATGAAAATGATAGTCACTCGCTCCATTTCTGCTGTCGGCAAGTTTCATTCATGACATCATATTTCAGTTGGATTAGCAAGACAAGCCAAGTGAAACAGGAGGTAGTGCTAAGTTCAAAACCTCCAGCTGAGAGAACGACTTAAACACTTTAGCATGAGTTCTACATATAGTTAATGTAATACTCACCTGTTCAGTTTCTTCATAAGGAAGAGAGTCATCATTCACGCTTTGACCCTTTATCAAGAAATTATGGAGATATGAAATGAGAAGTGGTAATGCTAAAGTTCCTACTGTATTTCTTATAGATTGCTTTGCTTTCTTTCTTAAAGGTTCTGTGCCAAACCCTACAACAAAGGGTTTTCTAACATCACACGGAGTCATGTTCCCACTAGGTTATCAAAAAGTATAAGCAGTAAGAACTTGGAACACATGGAACGCAGTACTGGGGAAGACATGTGTAGTATTGTCTTCCTTTCTTCTTTTTTGTCAATTTTCTTTTCTGAAAAAAATCCAGTGAGGACATGTTCGAAGCAGGATGCAGGAAGATAACGACAGCATTCACGACTTTACACTGTTTTTAACATTGTCTTCATTTACATATTGCAAGAATGTCACAGAAGAGAAAGCTTGGCTGACTGAGTTGTCAGTGGAATGTTACTGTGTCGTTCCTACGTCTAGGAAGTTCCCACGTTGATCTATTCAGGCTTCTACATTATATATATATACACACACTACCGTTCAAAAGTTTGGGGTCACTTTCTAACTTCATGATGGTTCCTGATTTTTATTTCTTTCTACATTGTAA
>JAQMYJ010000013.1:14252212-14272212 GCA_030014305.1 Clarias laeviceps | reverse complement strand
GTAGCTTCACAGATCAGATCAAACACAATGAAGTGGTGTATTGCCGCTCAACTCAAGGTCCAATAACAGCATCTTATGAAGCATTTTATTTCTCTTATACCAAAATAAAGTTTTAACTACAACTGCAACTTTTATTCATTTTTTTTTTTTTATATTATACAGGAACGATTTCTTTTGTACTTCACTGGAGCCTTCTTTCAAAAATGCACTACACAACAGTTACGCACAAATATGAACTACGCGAACAGATATGACAGCCGTTAAATGTGCTACTTTGGTGATAATATTTCATCTTCCCCATTTTTTCCCTTACTTGATTGCATGGTTAACAAAAATGCTCTCACTGTCATTTGGTGCCATCCTGAATTTTTTATTGAATTTGGAAATGCTCTTCTTTGATGGAGGAAAATCCATTTGTGTTGCCTCCCATTGAATTACACGAGTATACACGAGGAGATAATAATGTACAAGGGTGAGTCAAAAATGATCCGCCTTTTGGCTGTAGAATGTATTTTAATAAACTTTTAGACAGGCAAATACTTCATTATTCTACATGATCTCCATGCTTTTCAATACACCTTGTTTATCTGTCAACAAGCTGCGAGCCATGAATGCACTGTTGTCTTCACTTCTTCATCAAAAGTGTAAGTCCATTCTCGTTGGGCTGGTTTCAGGGGACCAAACAGATGAAAGTCCTATGGAGCGAGATCAGGACTATATGGAGGATGCTTTAACACCTCTGGATAGCAGTCCTCTTCAATAGCCATCTACAAGCACTGTTGATTGTTTTTTCTGATAATTTTCCAATACTGGGCCTTGAGAATCCCCCCCAAAAAATTTCCAGCTGATAGTTGACTTTTGAACTTTTTCTCGGTCGCTGATTGAGGATTTTTCCATTCCAGACTCTGCTGCTTATTCTCAAGCTCGTAGTGATGAATTCGTGTCTCGTCACCAGTAATGATTCTCTTTTAGGAACCTTTCCCTTCCGTAGAGTACCAATCCATATTTTGTTTGCAGATATTCAAATGACTCCACACAAAATATTGAATAAATACAGGCACCATGTACTGTACACCCTCAGACCTAAAAAAAAAACAGAAGTTCTGGAACAAAGATTAACCTCTACGAAAGTGATGTTAAGGTCAAACTGTGGAGAAAGAAATTCTCTACTTGGGATTCAAAACATAAAAGCTCATCAGTCATGCACGGTAGAGGTAGTGTCATGCCACTGTGTAAAACACTTTTGGAATATATTCCCTGCAGGCATTACTTAATGCCTGTGTACAGAAGAAAATAATAATAATAATAATAATAATAATAATAATAATAAAAGCACTATGTTAACCTGACGAAATTCAGACGTCTTGTTTTGGAACAGTTTATCCAGTCCTCCGAGCTACACGACTAAACACTAAAATGCCTGAAGGGATAATGCTGCATGTCAAATAAATGTGAAAAATTGGAAGCAATTATTGTTTACACTGCCATAATTCATGTGACATCATTTCATAGTTTCCCTCCTCTGAAACCATTGCTGAACAGTATCGTTTAACAGGAACTGTGAGTTTTCCCACGAATGTGTCCCTTCCGCCAGCTGTGCCGGATTCTCAAAGTGTTTTTTTTCTCACAATTATTAAAAAAAATAACAAAAACAAGAAATCTTAATATCAGCATTTATCATGCATTTGATATTATAAGGGTAAAAAAAAAAATTCAGTATTATTCTTATTTAATTGAAAATCCCTCCTTCAAAGTCTTTTTTTCTTTCATTTTGAGGTTTTAGGCTTCACATAGCATAGAGTATTTGCTTTAGGAATTATTACTTTTTCCCATATGCTTTTGTGTTTTTTGAAATTCAACAGCCCGGCACTGAACGCGACCGCAGCGGCCGCTCACTCAGCAGTTTTATAACTCATCTATAATTTTCATAGTTATTGTGCAGGGCTCAGTCTATCGTTTTCTCAGAAAAAAAAATAAAATAAAAAAATAGAAAAAGAAATCTCATGTGAATGCTGGAATTGCGACCACCCAAACAAAGCATCCGTGGTGGATTTCAAAACTGGCAGAAAGCATTTAGATGATGTTAAAGACTTTTATGAGAGATTGTGGTCTTGTTAGCATTCCTGTAGGGCACTCGGCGATGTGTCTGTAGAATGTTTTGGGAAAACTGGTGGAAAAATGCAATAGGGATGTAGAACGTGTGGAAAGTATGCTCACGAAATAAAATGAAGCTTGGAAAGGTCGAAAAAAAAAATCTTGTTGCTTATTTGCTTTAAAAATCCTCACTTTTGGCAGAGGAAGTCCTAAACATGTTGGTGCTTTCCTGATTTAACAAACATCACAATCACATTTGCTCTACAAAGGTGCAGGTGAGACCGAACCCCCAGAATCCACTTACACTCATAACTTTTTTTCAGTTTCGCCCGTCAAGGGGTCACCACAACGTACCATCCGATCCGCACACAACTTGGCACAAGTTTTTATGCCGGGTGCCTTTCCTGACACAACCCTCCCATATGCATGCAGTGGCTGACTGGTACTGTATGAGATGTGGCAACCCATGGACAGCAGGGCTCGAACCTGGAGCCTCAAATCCCCCAAAATCGACAACCTAAAACCTTAGCCACCACTCCCATACTGAAACCACTTACACTAATGTATTGGAAAAATAAGCTTCCATGCACAGTACAGTAATAATAATACAGTAATAATAATAAATATGTTTTATTATTATTATTATTATTATTATTATTATTAAGATGGACTCTTGAGATAAGGGTTTTACAATGGATGACTGCTACAAGCTTTGAAATTTCATTACATACTCCAGTGACTACTCCCTAATTAATAGGTCATTGTTAAATTTGAATTTGATGCGGCCTGCTTAAAAATATTTGTTGCCCTCCCGAAATGGTTAATTTTTGGTAGCAAAAACAATAGCAAGCCTTCATAATAGGGGCAGAGATGTGTGGTGTCATGGCATGGCATTGGGTGGCAGAAATAATTTTAAGTAGAAGTCCATTGAGAGCTACAGTGTCACTACATTGCTACAGGTAACAGGATGGGATTTCTGGGGTACTACTGGGGCCATCCCAGAAATATAAATTTAAACAAAGTCCCAACTAGTTTCCCTTTTGGAAAGTTAAGATCCGTTTTTTCCAAAGGGGTGGATTGGCTGTGGAGAGCCTTAAAATATTATCACTGACCATCCGAGCAGGCTCCCAGGACAAACATTCATTTGTTTAATTTGAATTTCGGGAACAAGTGCTTTCCATTGTGGATTCCTTAACAATCATGGTTATTCCTGATAACTAGTATGGTGTAGTATTTATTGCGTAGTTTTATATATTTCCCCAGTTTATCTAAAAAATATACATATATGCACAAAGCTGCTCTGATGGTTCAGTCTGTTATAATTCAATCAGCATTTAATGTGATAATTTAAGACCTGTAGATATTTAAGGACTTTATGATGTCAAAACACTGGTTAACACTGGTATAAGCCATACTGTACATGCACACGTACAGGAGACTGCTATATAGATTTAAACCTAAACCTGGTCGATTTGTTCACAAGCATCTCAAACTGCCCTTAAATACAAACTGTTTCTTGATTTATTGGGGTAAGAATTACCAACCTGGTCTTGTCAGACCTTATATGGCAACCATAACAAAATTTGGACATTTTTCATTAGTAACGCAGTATTTACTGGTGCAGCATAGCAAACAAACACATAACTATAAAAAATATATGTGGCCTTAAATCAGGGTATAGTCATTACCACTAAGATTAAACTAAAAAGCTTGGAGAAACCACAAAGCCATAAAAACTGAGCAACCCATGCTGTGTGGCTCTTTTGGTTATCCAACTTAAAATTAAACTCTACACAGAGTTATTATCTTAATTCTGTACAAGGATATATCTACTGTAACCCAAGGCAAGGACATAAAATACTAAAACGTGTACTACTGGGGATTCTCCTAGATCAGAACATAGTATCTGTGCCTTAAATAATTTTTTGTTTTATTTTTATATACGAAATGCCAAGTGCTTTCTTGTGAAGCACTATTTCCCCAAAAATTGTTTAACCTACAAGGAGCGTCAAACTTGAATGAACTTGGACTTGAATGAAATTTCTAGTGAATGATCGCATAAAACTGATTGGCATTTTTAGAAGACTTGGATGCAGTAAAACATTTAAATGGCTCAAACATTTTATAAAGGCCATATGTCCATGAATGACGAATGGCTCAAAGTCCATTGTGGTCGTTCCTGTGAACATTCAGCGAGTTGAATGCCTGATCCTTTAAAATCAGATAACTGTCGCTAAGTTGCAGAAGCAACGCATCTGTTTGTGGGAACTGTACACACAATCATTCACCAATACCACTTGCACATTGCAGGAACTCAGCTGTGAGTTACTGCCACATCCCTCATACAATCAGGATCTCAGTCCATTAAATTTAGCCATTAAAGGAGTTCCTGGGAGGAGGCAGTCTGACCATGTCTCTGGCGTACCGAGAAAACTTTTTACCTTGATGGTATCCAAGCACTGGGATAAGTGCATTTTGTGTAGCAGGGGATTATGTGGTGGACAAGAAAAGCAAACCAAATAATGATTGATTTCGAGTTTAAATTCTTCAAGCTTTGCCATGATTACATGACATGTAAATGGCGTCTGTAGCATTTAAGGATGAGGCTAAGGTCTAAACAATGTGCAGTGGTAGATTTGGGGTAGTGGTAGATCGATGGTTCAGGTTTTGTGATAAGAGTTAAATTCCCACGCATTAGTAAAACAATTGACTCTCAACTTCTCAGCTCTAGTTTGAATTGGACTGTGTCCTTTTAGTATTCTTTTGCATTTAGCTATCAGATAATTGAAATAAGATCCAGTGCATTATCGATTTACCTTTACAGAAAAAAAATAAATCTAATTTCTTAACCGTATGGCTGAATGAGGCTTGGATGTTAAACCATCCACTAAGGTACAGTAGAAATGCCTTTCATTCAAACCCACAAAGATTCCTGGTCTTGTGTGGTTTGAGGTGCATAATGGAAAAGTCCAATATTTTTTCATTAAGGTAAAAGCCAATGTGTGCTACACCTACACATGCGGTTGTCCAAGTAATGAAAGTAAGAATAAAGGAGGGCTGAAATCAATCTATTGTTTACTCTAGGACAGATTCCTGACCACACTGACTTCAGCCTCCCCTCTCCTGCATTCCACGACTCTCAAACATTCGAGATTTCCTGCAGCTCCCTCGGCTTCCTTGGCGTTCAGATTTCTATTTTTCTCGAATTAAAACAGCCATTCGGACTTGCCACCTCCCTCTTTGTTTGACGGTCCTCTATCATGGCTTAGGAGACCGACCCCCCTCCATTCCGGGAGCCGCAGCAATGGCATAATTACCATGTTAATTCTGGAACGCACACAAAGGGATGTTCTTGCCAATCTATCAGACTATCAATCTACCTATCAGCTCAGGCCACTCGTTATTAAACGGGAAGCATAATTGAGTGTAATTAAAAGCTGCTCTAAGTGCTGTAATTAACGTCAGTTTTTGAGCGCTAAAAGGACCTCGGGAAGAATAATGGTTCCCTGCAGTTTGGAGATGAAGACCCAGAGAAAACCTCAACGATGTTGAAGAGCAATTAGCGGGCCATCCGAACAAACAATGCTAGTGGACATAGAGAGAGAGAAAGAGAGAGAGATGGTAAACGAGCATGAATAATTGTCCCAGTTTAAAGGCTCCTCACAAGGAGAAATGATTCAGGAGTATTAATTCAGATTCATGATGCTCTCGAGATCGACCTTTAGATTATCGCCGTCAAGAGTGTCTTCGGAATGTCGAGTTCACCCAAACAGACTGCAAATTATTCAACAAATTAAGAGGAAATGGTGTTCAAATTAACATTAGCAGAGTTTTTTTGCCATGTTCTTATAACCATTGACACTTTCCACATTTCACACCCGACACGGAACAATAAAGCGCTAGCTGGAATCCTGGAGACGACTGCAATTTCACACTTGCTGAGTGTTATTTCACTGTGCTGTAAAATATAGCCTGTTACCTTATTTAACCTCCTGGGTCTTAGAGCTAGCTGATTTATTCTAATTTTCCTGCTGTGGTTTCTCACAAAGCACTGGGATCAATTGCATCGTTTATCCCCTCCTTTTTCCCCTCACCTATACGTGCAGAGGGCATTTTTGTGAAATTGAAAGAGAGCACTAAAACAAAAATGTCTACTTTTAATACCTCATATTTTCAATTGTGAAACCGTTGTAATGTTTAACATTTACCAGGGTTTCATTGGATAGCCCCAGACATAAAACTATTACACATACGCACAAGAATACACCCAGTGTTGAAGCACCAGTCACTAGATTTAAGGAATTCAAAAAAGAGGAAGGACACCATTAAAATATATATGAATGACATCATTAGAGAGTTGTACAGAAGATAGCATTGCCACGTCAAAGCTTCAGGGTTACTGGTTTTATCTTGAGCTTGGGTTATAGTCTGTGATTCACATGTTTGCCCTTTGTCTGAATTTTGTCTCCTCAAATCATGCTAGTAAAGTAAAGGTACCTAGTAAAGGTGAATAAATGAGTGAATGAATGAATGAAAAAAGAATAACTTCAAGAATGGTTTACTTTGTTCAGGAGGAACTTTAAGTCTAGAGCCCTTAAGAAAGGCCCTTATCTCTAATCTGATTTACCTCAATGTTGAAATGAAAAGGGCCCTTGAGGAAGGCCCTTAACTCTAATCTGATTTACACCAAGTTAATTAAATTAAAATTAGACTCTGAAATAAACAATTCTGAGTGGGAATGCAACCAAGTGATGGCCTCTCTATATGTGTTGGATTCCAGGCCGGGAGTTATTGCCACATCCCCTGTACAGTCTTGACACCTCACTCCAAGCCATTTCAAAATGGGTCAATAAAGGAGTTCCTGGGAGGCCAGCATTTCAGACGTGAATCAGACAGAAAGTCCTAAGTTCTGGTGTAATGAGAATACTTTCTACCTTGATGGTATTCAAGCACTAGTGGAATGCTGGGATAAGTGCATTAGTGTATCAGGGGATTACAGTATATACAGTCGAGAAAAAAAGGTAGTTTTTACACTCATAACTGTATTCTGTTATTCTGCACAACCACAAGGCCCACTTTGACTTGAACCCCTCTTGTATTTTGTAACAAATTTGGATTTATTTCTCAAAACTTGAATAAACTAGTGTTACCCAATTTAAACCTGAAAGCTCACCCACAGGAAAACCCTCAGGAACTCCACTGCCACTGCACATCTAGTCTCGACCAGATGAGACTGCTTCCAACCAAGACTTCAAAAAAGCATCATATCTATGATCATAAGAATTATTTAAAACTTTGCATGAACTTTGCAAGAATAAAATACACAGTAAAGGAAAAGATTAGAGTGAGCGTTTTAAAATGAATGGTCGTGTTACTACAAGAACTCCCAGATCAATATTCGTGTTACTCCCAGAACAAACAAAAAAAAGTGCATTCAACCTCTGGATTCCAGGAATCCAGTATCGTTACTGTGAAGACAATCAAAATCAGGTTTAGTGGAGATTTACAAGTGACATATTCTACCTTCTTGCATTGTCAGGATCTTCCATCTGTGGTAAAGCATTCACCCTTTTTTCACCTGACATGATGGATGATTGTCTACTTATTCTAGCCAACTCGAAGTCTAAGCATTTTAAATGTGCAGAATGGAAACCCTTATTATTGCCTCAAATGTAAAGCCAGCTTTCTGATATTTTATATCACCATTGGTAAGAATCACTAGAGTGTATTTGAGAAGTCTGAGATCCATATATATAGCTGACTACTGGACGAATTCCAAACCACACGGCTTCACCGCTTGTCTCGTTCCATTCCACGGCACTTAAACATATAGTTTTGCCTGATGATTTCTTCTAGTTCATTTGCTTTTTTTGGCTTTTTGCTTCCTATAATTCCTTATTTAAAACGGCCACCCAGTTCGAGCAATGGATTTTTCCTGCTCTACGCCCTGGATGTCCATTTCAGGGCATGCAAACGCAATTTGACACACAACCATTCGACCTACCTGGCGAGTTTATGGAGGAAACTGATATGGAGACCTGAGCTCGGGATCGAATTGGAAACCCTGGAGCTGTGAGACGGCACAGCTACCCGCCGCATGGCTGTTATGCACAGCGCAATTAACTGCAGCACTGTTGTTTCTAGAATAATAATGATTTTTCATTTTAGAAATGCATAAAAAAAATACTATTATAAAACAATACCAAATGATGAAAGAACAGAGCTGGTTGTTTGCACAATCAGCCGGCTGGACTAAAATATTGCTCTCAGCAACACAGGGTTTAATATTTTGTTAACGATTAGGATATTTTGACAAAATATATTTATATATCCATGTAGTGGAACTAATGATCTTTAAGTTAAACGTTTGAACCGCGTCATGCACTATATCCAGTTTCACACAGACCCTAATACAGTATATACAGTACAATAGTGTTTGTGTAAGATGAATCAAAACCTGCCAGAAACATAACTTTAAAAAGTATAGTTAAATGTGGTGGTGGTCTTTATTTTGCAACCAATTTAAAGTTCATGTTCAGGAAAATATTAGAAAAATATATAAATTATTTTTTTCTCGAAATTAGTTGGCTGTTTATTACAATAATAATTAAATTATGAATTCTTCCTGATATTTTCGACGTTTCCTACTTTGGTCTGACGGGGTCTTGCTCTTAAGCTTGGTCGATGTACATGGTTCCGATGACTCAGGCAAACTGTCCACAATTTCCTCAAAATTTTTAGATTTGAGAATAACAAATTTATCCATCTCGGCAGTTTTCACGTGCAGTTGTTTCACTAGTGGGCCAGTCGCTGCACAGTGATGTCATATCTTTGAGTCGCAAAATTATTATTTTTTTTAAACACTCAGTTTAAACACACACACAATCAGTAATATCTTTACAAATCAGAAAATATTTATTTATAGCATTTACTTGTAATACTGAAAAGTGTGTATTATAATCACAAAAAAAGACCCCATGAAATTATTCCGCGACCCCCAGAGGGGTCGCGACCCCCAGTTTGGGAACCACTGCCCTACATGATGCTGTGAAACATCTGGAAGATTCCTTCAGTCTTATTCGAAGCTACACGGCTTGCACATACATGGCATGTATGTGTTGCATGCATAGCTGCTTGTTGCAGCGTGCGCGCTCTCTCTCTCTCGCTCTCCCTTTTTCACAGGTGGCCCCGCCCTAATTGGATGTGCCGCTACGTGCCCCGTGGTTGGGTGTCCTTGGACCTGCACGTCTTGAAAAGAGTGACGACGAGAGCCGGAAGCGCGCGGGTTGTTAGTGGTGGTCTTATGGTGCCGAGCTATATTGAAGCTAAAAACGATAAACTGTTGTCGCGCCAGGGTTAACTATTGCTTGTGCGGTGCTAGTTTTCTTTTGATTGCCTTTCTGTTAGCGTAGCTGGAGGTTTTCGCCCGCTGTTATATATTTTTGTAAATAGTGTAAATACATCTTTTTGTCTTGTGTACGTTAACGCTAGGGAAGCTGTAGGGGTTGGGTGCCATTTATTTTATAAGACCCGTTTGTTCCTGTTTTTTTTTTGGTTTTGACCTTTTCTTTTTAGTATATTAAGTTTTGTGAGGGGGAAGTTAGGGGCAATATTTTTGTTTATTGTTTTGGCCTTGGCCCAACCCTGAAGTTTGAAAGCTTCCTGTTTTTAAAAATAATAATAATAATAATAATAATAATAATAATTAAAAAAAGAGAACAACAGACCAAGTAAATTTGTTGTAAAGCTTTATTATTTATGTTGCTCCTGGACCCTAGACCTGGGACGTAACAAAGTGGGGGGCTCGTCCGGGATTGATGACCATTGAAATGATGTCCCTCCGACAGGTCCCGTCATGGTTGAAAAAAAGTTCCTAAATAAAAGTTGAACGAACGTCTTTGACATTATGTGATTCACAAGAGCTGTCGTCAAAGATCATCAATCATCTAAATGTTTGCTGGGAGAGTATATATTGAACAATACCTAGCTAAAAGTCAAAGTATTTGCTTGGAAGTGAGGGTGAGGGTTTTGCTTTTCCAGTGGTTGTACTCACAGCACTCCTGCTCTAACACTGCTTTTGTTTGTGCTTGTGCATTTCAACAATATCCATGTCAAGAATAGTTCATATTTCATTTATTTTTTCATAATAAATGACTGACAATAAATACACAATTAATCACTGGAAATCCATTTAAATGCATTTGAACATATAATTAATCACAATAAAAAATAAAAAAAACTAAGCTTACTATTATAAATACACAAGCATGGATCAAAAAGGTCATTAAAAAATGCTTAGCTTTTCCTCCCCAAGGTGTAATGCTGAGATTCTTTCCTGTTGGCTTGAGGCTGATTAATGCATTTGAAACAAGGAAAGTGTGTATTTGCAGGTGCAGTGCTGGGAATCAATCATATGATGAGGTAATGCTGAACAAGACGGAAAGAAATACACATTCTCGCCCTCTTTCACTCACACACACACACTGTGATTCCGTTTCGCCACATGGGGTTCACTTCCTCTGGATCCCCTAAATGCATTGGTTCATTCCTTCCAGATGCCGTCCTCTCTCTCGCCTGCCGGCTCTGCTCTCCCCAAGGCTACAGCATGATTCAGCTCGATGAGCATTTACAGCAGGGAAAAATAATACACACGTTACTATTTAGGCCCAGCTGTCGTAATGAAAACACTGTAACTAGCTGAGCTCTGACACAGGCATGTGCTGGTCTGAATCAACTCCGTGAGTCCAGATGAACCGAATTTCAATACGGGAAGCTACCATGTAGGCCGAACGCCGTAGACTCCGTAATGTACAGAATCTGTTAAACTAACACATGCACACACTGTAACTTTAACTAGCTCTGCTCTGGTGCTAGCATGTCCTGTGTCAGTGAAGCCCACAAGTTCACCCGAGGTCAATTTAAACTTCAGTTTGAACAGGCTTAACTAATTACACACTGGCATTTAGGCTAATCTGAAATACAAACACTGTAACTAGGTTTGCTCTGGTGCTAGCATGCACAGTGTCAGTGTCGAATGAGTTCCGCAGGTCCGGACTTACAGTAATTTAAACAGAGCGCTCTTTAATGGGGGAAAATACACATAGGCACATTTAAAGTAATTAAAACACTGTATCCATTCCCGCCATACTGCTAGCATGCACAGTGTCAGCTCAGGATTAACCTTGACAGTACAAATGTACCACAGGAGGATTTAAAAACAGGGCCAAAATAATAAACTAATCACTTCTAATGCAAAGTTAGCATAAGGAAAGCACAGATTAGCTTAGTCCAAATACTATACTAATACTGTGCTGCTTAATACCATGCTACGTTTGGGTACCAAAGTTTAGCAGGTACCTAATATGGTATGTTTGTACATAGTGTACCATATTACAGTAGATATGTTAGTACATGCTGGTACAGGCAGTACCATATTAATATATGCAATATTAAAAGTGTTACAGTAACATCCATTATGATATTTAATTAATGTTATGTTATGTTATACAAAAAAAAAATGGTACCATGTTGTCTTTTGGCTGCTCCCGTTGAGGCGTCGCCACAGCGGACCAACTGATCCGCACAACGACTTGGCACAGGTTTTACGCCGGATGCCCCTCCTGATGCAAGCTTCCTATTTTATTCAGGCTTAGGACCTGCACTGCATGCAGTTGCTGGGGTTTGGGCATTAGCTGGGAATCAAACCTGGGCCTTCACCATAGTAGGCAAGAAACCTACCACTGGGCCTCCAATGCCCTTACATACAATATACAGTATATAACATTTTTTGAGAGCATCCTGGTACATGTTCCATAGTACTATACTACAGTGCATGGTAGAATTATGTACCAAACTATAACACATAATACCAAAGTATAGAACAGGAGAACCATGTAGCATAGTGTGGTTCATATACTATATCAGCAAATCAGTACTATGGTTGGTTGCTATCGGACTACCACGGTAACTATACCATGGTGAAATTTCTTACAGCTCTCATATTAGAATGTGCCGCATTGATTTTGGGATGCATCTTTCAGATGGACCAATGGACTCCATTGTTGGATGAATTTGGCACATTTTTCTCATATTTATGTTTATTTATTAGGCTGCATTAAGGCAAAGTTTCTGTCTGTCAGGAACCTTAAAAACATGAAACGTCTCTCTCTCTCTCTCTCTCTCTCTCTCTCTCTGTCTCTCTCATTCTGTGCATTCCAGAAACAGTTGGAACTGTAAGTCCGATGCTAATCTTTGATTGGGAAGAAAGCCACCCTTTAAGAAGCATGGGAAATACAAATCCAGGAATTGTTTCGGCCTGGCTCTCACCTCATCCATCAAAATGAAATACTGCAACTCTCTACACGGGAGCAGCTGCCACTTTCTCTTCTTATTTAGTACATGTTCGGGTGAACACACTGCATTACTGTCATGATTTCTGAAGATATACGGACCTGAGTTGAATTTCCGCTCAAATCCACCAAAACTGAATCTACCACTAAGAGGAGCTTGCCTATAAGAACTAGGTTAGAACTATTCCTAATAATCTATCTTAGTGGCCAGGGGTAAATAAGAAGTGAATTTATATGCTCAAAGCATTTAATCAGAGTAATTTTGTTTGACATGCGCAAAATCATTCTGCCGGCTGTGAAGGGTTTAATCTGCTGGAAATGTAATAGGAGTTTACAAGTATTATCCCCCCAAGTTTGAGCATAGATCAGGCTTCCCATCTTTTCTGATAAATCCCGCCTTCTGCCTTGGGATTGGTTACAGGAATTTAGTTCAATCTATGATGATTGACTAATTGGATGAAAGCCTGGAGTAGACACAGGTTGGAGAGAGTTGTGGTCTCAATCTACAGTATATCTGTTCAGGAATGGAAGCAAACTTTTCCTCCAAGAAACTCGTCACATCAACTAGTGGTACCCCCAGATGGGCGCAGAAAGAATAATGTTCATTCAAAACAATCAGATCAAATATTTACATGGCTAATATTTACATGTTGAAAGGATTATCAAAGGTTTACACCCCCCCTCTCGTTTCTGTTGACTGTTCCGAATTGGATCAGCCTGTCCCGATTGAAGTGTTTGCACGATGCATTTTTATTCCAATTGGGCTATTACTCTTAGTATTAGGGTCCTGGTAAACGTCGCCATTGATATTAGGTATTGGGTCTCATTCTCGCCGCCACATCTGTTAAAATGTTGATCTTTCAAAATGGTTGAAAAAAGTACCTTATGATTGAGGAAATAACTGTATGATTACAGAGAAATGTAATAATGTTTGAAAATGTATTGAGTAGAAATTGAAGATTGTTGGTTTGAAGTCACACACTCCAAGAATTCATTGACTGCCGTTAACTGTGATTGTGGTGCACTGTGTGCTGGTAAATTCACCTGTGAATATGATTCCTTATTCAACCAGAACCACGCTTTCAAACGTTTTGTCTGTGGGATCATGGAGGAAAAACTCAATAGATGGATAACCTGCTCATTCAGTACATTCAGGTCATCAGTTGACTTCATTTTATTGCCGCCTAACATTGCTGACCAAGTGATCATAGACCTGACCAACTGAAGCAACCAGAGGCTTGTACAGTGGCCACTATGCTTGACGGGTACATGTGTTTCCCTTCTTACCGTGACACATCCATCACTCTGGAATAGGCTCAATCTGGACTCTTCAGACCACATGACCTTTTTCCACTGTTCCAAAGTCCAAGCTTTATGTTCCCTATCAAATTTCAATGTTTTTTTTCCCTGATAAGTCTTACTAAAGTGGTTTTCTAATTAGTCTCAATAAATGCTTTTCTTATGGACACAGCTGTTTAGTCCCAATCCTGCGAGACCTGTTACATTGTGCATGTGAAAATGCTTTTACTGTCATTACTTAACATGGCTGTTATTTCTACTCGGCCAAAATACAATACTGGTGCTCATAATGCAGAAAATGTGTGTGCCAAAGAAGCTACTTCTAAAGTTTATGCAACATGAAAGTGATCAACCTTGCTTCCCTAAAAATTGGAAGTTGCTAACTTTAGACATTTTATAGAGATAATTTTATACTGTATGTTCCCCAAAAATGGCATTTTTTTTAGCTTTATACTGTCTTACTTCAAACAATAATAATTTAAAAAGCAAATAATTCATATTTCTTTAGGAGCGTTGATACTAAAATTGGTAAACTTTGTTATTTGTTGTTTAATTTGAAGAAAGATGTTTTTTGGAAAAAGCTTAAAATCTGTAGTGTCTTGTAACCATGTCAAATTCATATTGCAATATCTTAATTTTGCATTTTAGAGTAATATTTTTTTTCAGGTTTATGTCTTTTCAAGTGAAATCTAAATTGGCAAAACTTCATCTGAATGACATTTAAGATTATTAAAAGATTTGAATTAAAAACAGTTACGGACACTACAGTAAATAAAAGGGTGTGATATTGTATTTATAGCAGGACAGTGTGTATAAGTGCGCTATATGATGCGTAATTTCTACAATGCATGCGCCAAAGCTGATGCTGGCCTTGAGCCGTGTTCTGATTGCCCCCGTAGGGATAGGGACATCAAACAGAGCTGAACAGATGGAGAAAGCCATGTGGCTTCTTAAACGGCTGAGAGAAATAGAAGGAGACACAACTGCAACAGTCGGCCATCGATCGAAGCGAAATCTTGCAAGGCATTAGCCGCTAATCATCCAAAGGGCCGGTCTCTGGAGGCAGTTATCTAGACAGAGACACTTGCAGTGTAAACACAAGTGCGAGAGATTTTTCTCTAGGTGAGTATATATATATATATATATATATATATATATATGTATATATATATAAACAGATCATACAACGCAACAACAAAAGTGACTTCTGTGATCCTGAACAATCTTTATTTTTTTTGTATATATATAAGTAGCCTAATTTGCAAGCCTTTGGACTGTGGGAGGAAACCAGAGTCCCCAAAGGAAACCCAACAAACCCAGGGAAGCCATGCAAACTCCATGCACACACATGCAGGAATCACACCTGCCCCGGAATTGGACCGAGAACCTGGAGGTCCAAGGCGACAGTGCTAACCACTTCTGTTCATTTTGATGATTATGGCTTATAGCTAATGAAAACCCCAAATTCTGTATCTCAGAAAATTTTAATATTACTTAAGACCAATACATAAAAAATAGAAAAAAGAAATGTTGAACTTCTGAAAAGTATGAACATGTAGAGCACTCAATACTTGGACGGGGCTCTCTTTGCATGAATTACTGCAACAATGCGCTACGGCATGAAGGCGATCAGTCTACAACACTCCTGATGTGTTATGGAAGCCCAGGTTGCTCTGATAGTGGCCTTCAGCTCTTCTGCATTGTTGGCTCTGGTGTCCCGCATGATTGGATGTCATTCCCATGCTCATTCCACAACCATACAGTCGAGTTGGCTGGCCAATCAAGCATAGTGATACCATGTCCTTAAACCATTAAAGGACATATTAACACATATGCCTCTGGCTCCCTTCCTCCAGACTCTGGGACCTTGATTTCCAAATGAAAGGCAAAACTTTCTTTCATCTCAACACTCCAGACCTTTTTGTCCTTAGCCCGAGTAATTTATGCAAAGTGTCCCCTGACCCAATACTTGAGATACTGAATTTTGGGTTTTCATTATCTGTAAGCCGTAATCATCAAAATGAAAAGAAATAAACACTTACAGTACTTAGAACACTTAGAATTTCTCACTTACTCACTGTCTATACCACTTTATCCTGTACAGTAGACAGGGTCATGGGGGCCTGGAGCCTATTGCAGGAGACTTAGGGCATGAGGTGTAGTACACCCTGGACAGGGTGGCAATCCATTGCAGGAAACCCACCAAGCACGGGAAGAAACATGCAAACTCCATGCACACGGAGACGGGAATCTAACCTGGGCGGGAATTGAACCCGGACCCTGGAGGAGGTACCTAAAATTTGTCCTCATTCAGTAAATCTGATCAGTATCTATCAGAAGTTTGTGATAAAGGTTACTGTTGCTGAATCTAGGTTAAGGGAGACTGGAAAACTTACGACGGTCATGCAGTGTCTCCTTAACCTTAGCTGGAAACCATTGCTCGTACGTGTGCATACATTTCTTTCGCTTTCAATCAATATCAATTCAATCAGCAGTTTTCCATTTTATTGTCATAACCTTTAATTCGATTCTGTTCCAGACCTGCATCAGGCAGTTTTCTACCCAGTCCTTGTGTTGATTGGATGTCGTTCCCAAGCTCATTCCACAACCGCACAGTCACGGCTTTCTAAAAAAAGCACACGTCTCGGCTAATCTGCACTGAGACGTGGCAGACTTTTCCTAACCTTCTCGAGCCCTTTGTGCATTTACCTAACAGTCAATGAAAACATGACATCACATCGCCTCGCTCCTCCGGAATAAAAGAAAAACAAAAAAGCTAGCAGTTTCTTTAGCAGGCGCTCTTTCTCGACAGTCACATCTTGCCCGCAAGAGTTGGCCTCTACGTTTCTCAATGAACTTCACTGTTTCCTCCCCCCCCCTCCCCCCGAGCAGGCCAGATGTTTTGGCATTATGAATGGAGCGCTCGATGAGTTGTATATATATTTTTGTCAACGCCTCGTATGTCAAACTCTCCCAGCCGGCCTGCTCAGGTGCGGATCGAGTGTCGGTGTGAAATGTGTAAAGCATCTGTAAACAGCGGATCATCATTAACAGAGTCATAAAGTCCAGGACACACACACACACATATATACACAAGTATCAAATTTAGCAAAAAGTTACAAAGATAAACAACACTGATAAAAAGCAGGCGTAGGTTTGGCGTTTTACATTTTTCAGATCGGTTACATGGAGCTGACCTTAAATAGTCTTGTATTGCAAAGCCAAGGGTATTTGTACACTAGATTAGATTTCATTGGTTAATATATACAGATTAATATCCAGTGGAAAATAGTGAGTGAAATGTTATCAGATGTTTGTAGGAAAAGGGGTCAGGTTTAAGAAAAGGAGATATAACACACAAGCTCTGGGAAATTTTCTCTTCAGATAAAATTTATCCTAGTTTCAAAAGGGTTTGTGTGGGTTTCCTCTTGGTTTTCTGGTTCCCTTCCATTTCACAAAAATAAACCCATAAATAAACTGGTGTTGCCCCTCGATGTGAATGAGTGTGTGTTATGCTTTGTAATTGACTGGGGGTCGGGAACCAGCATGACATTGCCACAAATTGACCTCCATGAAAACACACTTTGCAAAGTCTTTTGACCATATACTGTACATTTCTTTAAAAGAAAAACAAGAAAGAAAATTGTTTCAACACTACAGCCTTCCATGACAGTAACCAGCAATGAGTTCAGCAAGCACCACTGTAACTACAAGTGGAATCATGTGTTGTGGTCAGATGAATCCGCAATCGAACTTTTGAACCATGACCACCAAAGAAAGGCCACTAAACAATAGGAAGATGGACCAGACTGTTCTGTGGCTTGTGGTCCACAAGCTCTGGGAAAGATCTCTGTCGAAACTACTGTAAGTATACAGGAATTTCAATTCCGAAATTGATTACCTTTGTCAGAATGGTAACAGGTTAACCTTGGCCACATGATTCAAAGACACAGAATCCCTGCTTCAAGATTTGATCTCTATGTGGTTGAAGTGGAACCTTCTCATCCATATGGACAAGCTGTACAACATGTATGGCTTTAAACACTTTATGCGCTGAAAATTGTGAGAACACAGTGATCCTCACAGTGTCCTGGAACCCAAGCTGGATTATACGGTAAGAAGCAAGCTCAGTGGAGCACCAAATACAGTACTACGTGTAGAAACACTAATTGACTGAAATCAGAATTTTGCAAAACTACAAGGGACGTTCAAATCCCCTGCTACACAAATGCACTGATCCCAGTGTTTTACTAGTGCTTCATCAAGGTAGAAAGTTCTCTCAGTACACCGGAGTCATGATCGGATCTGAAACCCTGGCCTCCAAGGAACTCCTTTAATGGCCCAAACATGTGGAAATGGCTTGGAGCGAGGTCAGGGTTGTTTGAGGGATGTGGCAATAACTCCCACCCGAGTTCCTGTAGAGTAGAATTGGTGTTGTTGAATGATTGTGATTCAAAGTACATTTCCCAAAGACATCTCTTGGTGACAAATTATCCATCAATTTTCAAGGATCAGGCGCTGCGCTCTCTGATTGTTCACGGGAATGACTGCTGTGGGCTCGAGCCACCTCGGCCTGGATCGTCATTTACGGACGTCCTTCTTTAAACCTTATGCACCATTAAATGCCTTACTCTTTATCAAGAGTCTCATCAGCGTACTTTCTGTAAAGATCCATGTAAATGTTTTATGCCTTCATTTATCAGAAATTTCATCACGAGTCCCGAGTTACAACTACAAAACTTAATTGTATGTTTTAATATTCCTATTAGATATTTTATACTTCACATGGTGGGAATGTACACTTTTGAAGGCTGCTAATAAATCTGGCGCGGACTATATTTTAAAGAATGCACCCTTTACACAAAAGTGCGCACGATAGTTAGTGTCAAGTAATTTTACATTGAGAACCCGTGATGATTATAAGAAGGTATATCAGATTTCTGGTGAGTTGGGAAAATCGTGATGTGACTTGGAAAAGCCATTGCAAAGAGCTTAATAATAAAGATGTGCGAAGATATGCTGCTCTCCCTCTCTCTCTTTCTTTCTCTCTCTCTCAAGCCACAAAGTTATTACAATAACCCGTGCCACCGAGTGTGCTATGAATGTTTTAATGGAATCCATGCATCATTAAAGATAATCACAGTGTATTCATCGAGGGCCGAATAGCGTAGCAATCCAAACGTCCAGTTCATCGACGGGCCATATTATAATCCTGAATTCAGAGTCACTGAAGCGCTGGCCTTGGTCGGCACAGAGGGAGTGCTAGAGAGAGAGAGAGAGAGAGAGAGAGAGAGTCAAAAGAAAAGAAAGTAGAAGATAAATGAAAAGACAAGGAACTGGAATCAGGCTGTCCAAAAAGATGGAGACAGAAAGATGAACATAAACACTAAGAGACAGATTGGATGCTTCGACCATTAGACCTTGCATGACTGAAGGAAAAACCTGTGACCGTCTCATCTCCGCATCGATCCGTTTCTCTCCCTCTCTCTCTGTAGTCTCACAGACACTGAGCACCATTTCACAGATGTCTTTAATTTTACAGGCCGTTTTTGCCATGAAATTGATATCGTGTTAAAGACCAGGTGAAGGAAAATAAACATTTCTCATGCATTTACTGTAGTAGCAAAACACAGTCCTACATGCATCCATTTCTACTTTAACTTTCATTTTTTCACGTCGTAAACGTAGACGTTTAAAGCGCTGGAGTGGAAAACACTTGATTGAAGGAAAATCCCAAGACGATTAATCTCAGAACGCTAATCATCCAAAGAGGCAGGTCCCTGAGAAAAGTCCGCCTCCCACTATAAACCGGTTTCTGTAGTACCTCGGTAAAAATAACCCGCCTGACCTAGCCATATTTCTTTTGAAATTGCTTCTAGCACATGCCAGCGTGTTTCATTCTATCACCAGGTTTCCGTTTTAACCTCTTAGCCTGTGATGTATTTCACTTTCGGGTCTGGACGAGTGTGAGCTGCGTGTCGACATGGCGCACTTGGTATTCTTTCTAAAAGCACACCCTGCTTCCATTTAGATATGGTAGGCGTTTCACAATGTGCAGTTTATATGCATATGCATATGTGTTCAAGTCAACCTGGGACTTTTGATAACGCAGAATATATATATATATATATATATATATATATACAGTACAGGCCAAACGTTTGGACACACCTTCACTCATTGAATGTGTTTTCTTTATTTTCATGACCATTTACATTGGTAGATTCTCACTGAAGGCATCAAAACTATGAATGAACA
>JAQMYJ010000013.1:14222125-14252126 GCA_030014305.1 Clarias laeviceps | reverse complement strand
CATGAAAATAAAGAAAACACATTGACAGATAGATGAGAAGGTGTGTCCAAACTTTTGGCCTGTACTGTATGTATATAAAAATTCCGTGATACACTAATGCACTTATCCATGTGTTTCACTAGTTCTTGGATACCAACAAGGTAGAAAGTTTTCTCAGAACACCGGAGCCACGATCAGACAGCTTGCTTGACGCTTGTAACGCTGGCCTCCCAGGGACTCCTTTAATGGGCCAAACATGTGGAAACAGCTTGAAGCGAGGTCAGGACTGTATGAGGGATGTGACAATAACTCCGAGACGAGTTCCTGTAACGTGTAAGTGGTGCTGATGAATGATTGTGTGTACAGACAGAAGCATCTTTTTTACAAATTGGCGATGTATTCATCGATTTTCAGAGTTCAGGCGTTCCACTCGCTGAATGTCTGCATCATGCTCTGAGACACTTCAGGCAGTACCGTCATTCACGGACGTACGGACTTCGGACGTACGGAGTCTCATCACCGTCCTGTGCTTGACATCGTCTGTAAATGTCAATCAGTTTTTCCCAGTTTGACTTGAACACCACTCGTAATGCAAGATTCTTTTGAACTCAACACAAAAAAAAAATTTTGGCTCAAGTGTTAAAATTAATGGGGTTAGAACTCGGAGTGCATTTGCAAAAAAATATATAAATAAATAAAAAAAAATTCCAGATTGTTAGAACCAGAATGCGAGAACTGGCCATCTATAAAAGGCAACATGAAGTATGTGCAACTCGCACACCAACTTCAAACAGATGGCGAAAATTAAAATGTGGCACGCAGGACTCAAAAGATCAACTTCAGGGAATTCTGAGAAGGAAAAAAAAAATGTGTGTTGTGCACGACTACTGACTTTGATAAACATAGCAGGACGGTAACCACTTCTTTCTGACTTATGAAAAAACAAAACAAAACAAAAAAACAGCACCGTTATGCCAAAGCTTTGCTTGTGCCATAGTTCGGCAGAATGCCAAAAACGTTTTCATGCCTTTAACTTTAACTGTTTACAACTTTCCCATAACTGAGAATCTGCAACTTGGATGATGATCATTTGGATTTCAGGGTAGATTTTAAAGAAACATTACATTTATGAAAACCTAATAAAAATCATAATTTTTGAATTGATTGGTCAGGTGTCAGTGGCATTTCATTGATTTTTCTCAAGACACTCACAGAGATGTGTCTATGGTCGACATTTTGTCAGTCAAGTGGTCACTTCGTACTTCATATTCATACCTTTATAGCTTTAGAGAGTCTGTCTGGAAGGGGAAAATAGCAAACTGTCAAAATTGCAAAATCTGTCAGGACGTCCTCATGCATTACCCATAGTAATGAATGTCATCCCTGCGTTATTTCTGTCTCCAGCTATGTCCTGTCATTGGTTTGCTGTCTGATTGTCTTCATGTGTTTGTTATGTATCTGTCATTTTTTTTAATGGGGCCACACTGTAAAGTATTGGTGTAAATTTTGCAATAGTACAGATGTGGTATTAGATTGTTTTTGTTATGGTAAAAAAATGAAAAAAGATTAAATTACTTTTATAAAATGACATTAGAGCACGGTTAACTACATGCCAACGGGATAAAGTTGAACGAATGCTCCTAAGACTTAAATCAAACTTGAGCGGGACTCGAACTTTGGTCAGTGAGGTGAAAGCACAACATGCTTACCACTAGGGGGCATGCTGTTAACTCTCACTCACTCATTGCCTATACCTCTTTATCCTGGATACAGGGTCGCGGGAGCGAGAGAGCCTATCCCAGGAGACTTAGGGTACAACCTTAATCCATCAATACACACACTTGCACGCTCAATCTCACACAACGGGCAAGTTGAGAATGCCAATTAGCCTAATCTGTATGTCTTTGGACTGTGGGAGGAAACCGGAATACCCAGAGGAAATCCACCAAGCACGGGGAGAACATGCAAACTCCATGCACACAGACCCCGAGACGGAGGTCTGGAGGAGCAAGGCGACAGTGCTAACCACAAACCCACCGCGCTGTTGATGCTAGTTAATGTATTTGACACATCGGGTAATATTTCTGAAAGAAAATAAACCAGAGAGCCAACATTACGACACTAAGAGATGCGTGACATCACATACACACACTGCGTGTGGGAAGCTGTTGGGTCCATCCCAATCGGAATTCCAAACCCTGTTAGAAACCTAAAGGAGTATTGATGTGGTTGGATGCTAATCACCATAATTGCTCCTGTGGTTAGATGCTAATCACCATAATTGCTCCTGTGGTTAGATGCTAATCACCATAATTGCTCCAAATAAAGGTTAGAATTTGGTCGTATTTTCAGTGTTTATTTAACGTTATCTTGACCTCACTTTATCAAAGTCGTTCTAACTTTCGAAAACAACGTCATCACTCAACACTCATCCAGCGTTAGGGTTCCTGCTCAGACTGTTTGATCTGTGCTTTGACAACGATTGTGCATTATCCTTGTTTAACGTCACTGTAAAGATTTATTATAGTGCTCTGATTTTTCCCGGCAAAGCACAGAGCCTACAGAGAGTGAAAGCACTCGCATCCTGCCTCTCTCCACATAATACAGCCTCTCCATTCTGCTTGATTTTTTACCTACAGTGTAATTACTTCACTTTACGTCAATTATAATATATGCATGTTCTAGAAGAGTACAAAAATAAAATACTTAAGCGCTGCTAAGTCTGCGCTCCCTCCCGTTTCTGAGAGAATGAGGCGTGAGCTTCCCCTGAATAGCACTTCATGTAGGAGTTACCGGAGCTCTGCGTTCTGAGGCAGACAGATGGGGGGAGAGAAAGTTTAATGAAAGTCAGAAAGTCTGACAGTAAAGCTTATCAGCCCACAGACAGGAACGAGAGAGAAGTAGAGGTATGGAGAGAGAGAGAGAGAGAGACATCATCCCCAAACTGTCTCATCTCCGCTGAACCAGAAGACACTACAGGCAATGAAGTGAAAAGGGCCAATTCATTCTGTCCCTTTCTCTCTCTCTCTTCGTTTTTCACTCATGCATCATCTTTACTCTCTCTCTGCCAGTCTCCTGCTCATTCTTCCTCCGTTTTTTTCCCCTCCCTCTCATCTCGTCTTTTCCCGGGTTTCAGTCGACAGGAGTAAACGCGAGTGAACAGGACTAAGACCATAGAGAGGGAGATAGTGGGTGTTCAGAGATTTGACACCAAGTCAAATGAGAAGAGGAAAAAAATAGGATTGATTTATTTATTTATTTTTAGCTAACTGAGGATTCCTGGGCGCTGTGACAGACATTCACATTGGTGCGAATTTATCGGTGGCTTGTCAGAGGAATTAGGAGCGACAAGGGGAGGGGGGGAAGGATGTGACAAAATGTGATGCGAGGAAAGAAATGCAAAAAGTCCAACAAATAGAGAGAGAGAGAGAGAAGACTGGGGATGTGAATGCTTGAAGTGCTTTAAATACGTCGCCTTCCATTTTAGATTTGAAGCCCAAGGCCATCTGTATCTTTCCGCTGCCCCAAATTAATCTCTGCCACTGGCTCTTTTGAATTTCCCATTTAAGAGAAGACAGATAGAGCGAAAGAGCAACAGAGAGAGGGAGAGAGAGACTGAAGTCTGTATCTACTCTGTGCATAGACCAAAAGACCGAAAGGTCATCCTGCCCGATCTATCAGAGTCTCAGTTGTGTTAACAATCTCAACCATCGCAGAGTTAAACACCGGCTATAAAGTCGACACGCTGATGTGTAAAAGCTCATAGGCTAAAGGGGCTTTATAGAGACGGATTAATGATGACTACAGGACAGTTGTAGCGCTGTAAACCATCTTCAATTCCCTCTCCTTCGGCGGTGCTTGTGTCTTTACGGAATAAACTAACCGAATCAGTCAAGATTGCACATGCTGCATGCCAATCAGCGGGCACGGGAAGCAGGAATATACGCCACTCTGAAATATCTTTATATGGAAATATGAAGTATGTGAAGTATATGGAAATATGAAGTATGTGATGTGGTTAGTTGATATTCGGTCGATGGATTTTTCACACTACGTTGACATTGAATCTTAAATTATTAGAAGTAGTATTATTATTATTATTATTATTATTATTATTATTATTATTATTATTATCAATATTATAATGGCTTAGTGGTTAGAACTGTCACCTCGCACCTCCAGGGTCCAGGTTTGATTTCTGCCTCGGGTTCTGTGTGTGTTCTCCTCGTGGTTGGTGGGTTTCCTCCCACAGTCCAAAGACATGCATATTACACCTAATTGGTGTTCCCAAATTGCCCGTAGTGTGTGAATGAGCGTGTTAATGTTGACCAGAGATCCTACCAAGGGGGTTCAAATGAATACAATGGTCACCAATCGTGACAACGGTCCCTAGTTGGACTACAGAGGTTCCTAGATGGATGGATGGATTATTATTATTATTACTACATTTATTTAAAAAACATATTTCTCAAATGTCTCAAGGCATTCGATTTTGATTAAAATCCAGAAGGACACAAAGTCTGTTGCAACAGCAAAACCCAAAGTACCAGAATGCCTTGCGGGCATGAAGAAACTCTGATAGCAAGAGATCAAGGAGATGAAAAGTACGATGGTGTTGATGCTGGCTGTAGCATCAAATTAGGGAAACTAATCTGGACAAATGATACGAGATGACAGAGCTGGATTGGGTAAAGCACTAAAGTGCTGCTGCATCGCTCAACAACTCAATGACCAGGAGAAGGAGGAGAAACTTGAGGCCAAAACTGTTTTTCATGGTTTTTATGTATAATCATAATAAAGTCAACAGGTTTTTTTTGTTGTTGTTGTTTCTTTGTATACTGTATAGTGCATCTCACGGTGGTGTAGTGGTTAGCATTGTTGCCTAACATCTCCAGGGTCCGGGTTCGATTCCCGCTTGGGGGTCTGTGTGCATGGAGTTTGCATGTTCTCCCAGGGCTTGGTGGGTTTCCTCTGGCCACTCCGTTTTCTTCCCACAGACTAAAGGCATGCAGATTAGGTTAATTGGCGTTCCCAAATTGTCAATAGCAAGTGTGTGTGCACATTTAGCATCTACAAGCAGACAGAGACTTCACACCTCATAATGTACCAACAACAAGCTCCATAAGGACATGCTCATTGTTTTAGCTGATGTAATATGGATCTTAAGCTCTTCATTTATTTGTAAGTATTTACCTCTAACCAACCAGCTCTTTCCCTGTAAGCACACTCTGATCATTTCCCCAAAGCCAGCCATCTGGGCCTGGCCTCAGCTAATCAAAATAAATCACAGGCTTGTGTCTACAGAACAGCTTCTGAATGCTGCGACGCCTAAGCCGACATGGCAGAGCATATGTCAAGGAGGAACATCTCAGCGTCTCACCGCTACGTCTAACCCCGATGGGGTCTGAGATTAAAAAGAATTTGATAAGAGACAGAGCCTGGATGGCAGAGTATTAAAGATGAATGTAGTATTTCACAGACTACATACTGTATAAAACAGGAAAAATAGCCCACTGCAGTCGTTCCCTTGAACATTCCACAAGTGAAACACCTGATCCTTGGAAATCCATGAATAACTTGTCGGCAACTTGCGGAAACACATCTGTCTGTGGGAACCGTACAATCATTCACCAACACCACTTGCAAGTTATAGGAACTCGGCTGGAAGTTATCGCCACATCCCCCCATATAGTCCTGACCTTGCTCCGAGCCATCTCCACATTTTTGAGTTCCCGGGAGGCCGGCGTTTCATTCGTGGAGCAGGAAGTCCGATCATGGCTCCAACATTCAGAGAAATCTTTCTACCTTGATGGTATCCAAGCACTAGTGAAACACTGGGATTAGTTTATTAGTGTAGCGGGGGATAGAGAAATCACACGCCCGGTTTGAATTTAACGCCATTTGTATTTATTATTAATAGTATTCATAAGCAGCTATTTATCTGGTGTTCCTACCTGACACCTGAGATACACTCCAGAACCACCAGTGCTTCCTTAAGTTAAAGGAATATATTTATATGTAGTCTTTCCCCTATAAACCTGAGACATTAAACATATTCACAGACAGGACTCTGGTTCCTCCCCAGTCGCGCGTCCTCTGAATGAACGCCACTGAGGTTAGCAGTAGAACATGATGACATCGAACTCGCTACAGGAAATACAGTTTATTTCTCCACAGAGATCCAGAGTAACAAACTCCAGACCATCAGCAGGAAACATGGACAAGCTGCACTGTGACTGAATCGCTCATCTGACACCAACACCATGACTTCCAAACTCTCACCTCTGAGCCTCTCCCTCCATCCCGACCCTTTTACTGCTTCATTGCCTCCTTCTTTCTTGCTCATTTGTCTTCTTATATTCTTTGCATTCTTGACAACCTTTTTTCTTTCCTTTCTACTTCTTTCATCTTCTTTCTGTTTTGATCCCTCTCCACTCTTTCATCCTTCCTTTCTTCATTCCTCTTTCAAATCCTCTTTCTTTATGCATTCATCCATCCATTCAATCATCCAGTCTTTTTTCAGTATTTTCTTCTGCCCTCTCTACTCCACTACTTTCATCCTTTCAAACATTCCTTCATTCATTAATTCATTTAATTTTTTCTTCTTCCTTTGCTAGTTCATTCACTCTTTCTTTTTTAGTCTTTTTTTCCCTCCCGGTCCCTTTTTCTTCCTTCCTTCCTTCCTATATTTTTCTATGTTTCTCTCCTTCCTTCCTTCTCACTCACATATGTCTTCTCACTCACTCATCTTCTATACCGCCTTATCCTGTATTCAGGGTTGCGGGACCTGGAGCCTATCCCAGGAGGCTTAGGGCACGAGACAGGGTACACCCTGGACAGGGTGCCAATCCATCGCAGGGCATCCTTCCTTCCTTCCTTATTATTTTTGTTCCTCTTCTGGCATTTTTTCTTCCATTCTTCCCTCTTTCCTTCATTTCTGATTTTTCTTCCTCCCTTTCCACACTTCCTTACTTCTTCTTTCTCTCTTATACTTCTTTCTGTCTTTCATCATCCATCCATCCACTCTGACTGTCTCCATCATCTGTTCATTCATTTAATAATTCATTAATTTTTTTCTTCCTCCCTCTCTACTTTGTTTTTTCTTTCTTTCTTTCATGCTTTTCTTAGTTTTCTGGATTTCTCTCTCCCTCTCTCTCCGTCCTTTTGTTTTCACCACAACCAATTCTTATATTTTTGACCAATTACTCCATCCATAGACATTCTTTCTTTATTTCTTTCTTCCTCAGTCAGTAAAAGTTCTTGCGCTGCTGGTCAGAAAATGAGGATATCCATTGATGGGCCCTTGAGCAAGGCCCTTAACCCTGTCTACTCCTGGGGTGCCGCATCATGGCCGACCCTGCCCTCTGACCCTAGCTTCCTACAAATGGGAATATGGAAAGAGAAGAATTTCACTGTGCTGTAATGTATATGTGATGAATAAAGACTTAATTCTTATAGCTCAATTAAACTACTGATGGTCAGCATTTGAAAAGATAAACATGGAGCCATGCACTGCAGTCTCTTCTCTGTTTCTTGGCCCTCTTCCACATCTCTCTCATCATTTATATCGTTTTATTCTGGATACCGGAAGTCTATCCCAGAAGACTTGGGGCACAAGGCCAATCCATCGCAGGCTGTGGAAGGAAACTAGAGTACCCAGAGGAAACCCATCAAACACGCAAACTCCATGCACACAAAGCCAAGAATCGAACGCAGGCGGGAATTGAACCTGGACCCTGGAGGTGCAAGACGACAGTGCTAACCACTAAGCCACCATGCCGCCTGGGTTCTTCCTCTTTATCTATATTCTCTATCCATCTCTCCGTCTTCGGTTTCACACCCAGGCCTGTGACCTGCTGTTCCTCTGGTGATCTTCAGTCATGCCAGCTTTTCTCTAAAATGCCACCTTGTTCATAGGGAAAGACAGGAAGTCATTTTCAGCAGAGATGTTTATGAGCGCCCGAGACAATGCAATCTCCTCAGTGTGTCTGCTTCACGAGTCCTGCGTCACTCTCTATTCGGTTCTGACTTTCTCCTTGTCTCTCTCCATCTTTCTGGGCATTTGTCATATCTTCGAGTGCTTTCATATACACAGCTTTGGTTCATTTGAATTGAGGTATGGTGGGTTTTTTCCCCCACAGAGATCACACCCGGGTGTGGAGCAAAACAAGTCTTGGTTCACTTCCAAGTGAAATCTAGTGCAGTTTAAAGGCAATTCGACTCTGAATTGATTCAACTACAGAAATCAAGAAAATATGCCGTCTATTTTGATGTTTTTTTCTTGTTAAATCTCTTAAACATAGCCTGTTTTCTTGCTCTAAAGCTATCCCTCGCTCTGTTTGACATTACCGTGGCAGCAGTCTGTCCCTGATGATTGATACCCTCATCAGTGTGTATGTGCGTGCCAAGCTGTGCCACGCTGCTCCCTGTGCCAGCTCTCATTAAAGCCATCTCACTAAAGACCTGGTCCGAAGCTTCAGCCAAGCTTCAGGACAGAAGAACAAGCAGAGCAGAACGCCAGCTCCACACCTGGCACTCTGCATTTACATTTACACAACCTGCATTAATCCTGGATGCTTATTTGCAACAAGATGTGAAGGCTATCAAATATAGAAGTACCAGGCATTAGCTCTGCAATAGAGAGGCAAGAAAAACACGTAATCAACAAGTAATAAACATCTGTTTATGTAGTTACATGCCATAACATTATAGCTATGGCTTAAAGTTTGCCAGGGTTAATCCAGCCTTAAAGGTCCCGTATTTTAGTATTTCTGTAACATGTTAACACAAGTCTCAGATCTCCTCAGTGTGTGTGCACGTGTGATATTTCATTCCAGCTGAAATATCCCGCAGATAATGCAGTTTTTCATACTTCAAACTCCCTCGGTTTCTCTCCTTCTCCAAACATACCATTTCAGTATCTATGTAAGGCTAGTACTTATATATATATATATATATATAAAACACGTATATACACTTATTTAAATGATGTTAGCTAAGCTATTTAATTAAAAATAAAAAGGATAAAACTAGAGAATATTTTGGGTTAGACCCAGTTTCATTATTTGGTAGCCACATTCGCATCCTTTTGTTCCATTTTAGTCCATTTGCAGTAGATTGATTTCTGTAAACTTTTTTATTTAAAAAAAAGTCATTGTGTATAAATGCATAATGTGTTACAGAATTCTTATTGGGATTCTTATGTACAGAGTGACAAGAAATAATCATACAAGAATTAAGCCTAAACGAGATACCCAAAACCCAAAAATACACAGCTCTGGATTTAACTCAAACAACCTGACCAATCTACAGTTCAGCAAAAGTCTTGAGTCATTACCCCTGATTCTTTCATATTAAAATTACATTTAATTTAATTAAATGATGCAGATCAAATAATATAAGCAAGTGTTTTACTGTGACAGGCTGCACAGGGCCAAATGATACAGTTTAAAAATTGGTTGTTAATGCAACAACCTCATTTCCCCTCTCGTCTGTTCCAGCCACTCAGCATTCAGCATCACCAGTATACTAATCACTGGGCTGATCATCTCTCATCATCTGCACCTGTTTCTCACTGGTTCGTGTCTTAAGGTAGATGCTTTTTAATGCTTGAATGGTTCACCGGTCACTGTGTGGATTAACAAACAAAAAAACATTCTTCAGATACTGAGGTACAGGTACAGGACTAAAAATGGGTCCTCCAGGAAGCCTGGAGAAATGTTCCTCAAGACTACATTACACAATACAAAAACGTCTGGCTCTTTGGTAGCAAAAGATGAAGAAATGAGAAGTGTAAAGATATTTGAACAGTACTATACAGTACACTGTGCAGATATTCATCCAGTGGAACAACCGACAAGACTTACCTGTCCCTTTACACCTACAGACAATTTCCATTAAAATATTTTAATCTTTTTTACTCCATGTGAATATTGTACCGGAAATTTTCAAACGTTTAAATCTGTCTAACCCATAAGCTTACCTTAGTCATGATTAGCAGATCTACAAAAGCTGGGTTTAGCCTTCGTTTAATCAGGAAAGCTCATATGTCTCGGTCTCATTCTCAGGGTTAATTAATATGGAGCCTGGATTTACACTCCAGGGTGAGGTTTTATGACCCACACACACTCAGTTTAGACACTCACATTCACACTCTTCCTGTATAATTGTTTTGTCTCGAGCTAGTCTGTGTTAAAAAGATTTGTGATCATTTTACAAAGAGTTTGCTAATAGACTCATAATGATTTAGGATTAGTATAGACAATCTTGAGAGAAACTCAAATGTATGGTTAGCATATTTCAGTTTCTCCCCATAAAAAAATATGTACTTTAACTTATGATAAACTATAGTACATTCCATAATCTATCATAGTATTACCATCATAGGCACCAGAGGGTACTGTCACACTTCAGTAGGCACTGACTAGTACTCTGGTATGTCCCAAAATACCGTAACATAGTTGTTCATACTGTACTATATTAGATATATTAGTCCATACCACTGGTATGGTATAGTACAGGCAGAACCATGTTATTGTATGCGTTTCAACATACATTATGGAATTTGTTACATTGATACATTTAGGCATTTGGCAGACGCTCTTATCCAGAGCGACTTACATTTTTATCTCATTATACATCTGAGCAGTTGAGGGTTAAGGGCCTTGCTCAAGGGCCCAACAGTGGTAACTTGGTGGTTGTGGGGTTTGAACCTGGGACCTTCCGAACCATAGACCAATGCCTTAACCACTGAGCTACCCCTGGCATTGATACAATGATACCATATTATGTAAATATTATCATAAACAAATAACCTGGTACCATAGTACAGTACATACTGTAATAGAACCATGTGCCATACTATAGTACACAGACCCTTGTACCAAAGTAGAACTACCATGGTAGAACCAGGTACCATAGTGTGGTACATGTAGTATATCAGAAAATAAGTACTGTGATAATATAAGAAATACCATGGTACAGGTATTTCCGACTACCATGGTAAAATGTCTCAGCTGGAAATTATTATTTTTTTTTTTTATTATCTTCCATTAACAATTAAACAAGCTAGCTTTATTATTTACTTGATAGTATGTGATAATACCCTTTGACATTCTAGTCAGTATTAGCTTACTATGCTAATTATCTAGCTTTGCTTTGGACGGTTATTTAAGAAATGTCCAAATATGTTATGTTTTTTAATATTACCTCAATATGTCACCACATAGCTATATATATGTTACCTGTTGAAGCAAACCATGTAGCTAAATAGCTAGCCAACTTTGATGTTCCTAGGGGAACCCTAGAACGTTGGGTTTCCTTTGCAAAAAAACATTCCAATGGATTCCCATCAGGAAGTCAGAATGATTATCCATCCATAGAGCCCCATAGATATATGACCTACTGTAACATCAAAGAATGCAATCTAACAAGCACTAAAGACTTGGACTAAAGACTTGGTAAAATTTTCTAAATAAATCCTGAGAGATCTTACTTAAACAACAGTTGCTTCGACTTGAAAGGAATTTTTAAAACAGTTTTGTTCAGAAGGACCTTGTGGGAAGTCTTGGCGAACAGAAAGACTCTATTCTTTATTCATATCTCATTAAAAAGCTCTTACATTGTAAAAACCTCGTTATAGGGCATAGCCAGAAATATAGAAATCTTATTTTATTACTATTGTCTCATGTCAATTAAATTCTTCCCATTCATATTCCCCCTGTGAGCCAGCATTAGCCATTTGTATAATAAGTTTCCTCTCTTTATTAGATGTGAATCTATAAAGGAAAGTTTATACTGGCCATATCGGCTTGATGATTCCTTCTCCATATGCACCAGTGGAGCGGACTGCAAAAATTAAAATGACATCCTGGGAAATTGTGTGCGCTTATTGAAAGGAAAAGAGAGAGATGTCCGGTAGGCATAACGAGCGTGCAGAGTGCTATGACCTCAAACTTCAAAATCAGAAGGAGACATTAAGATTGCAAGAAATTCATGAAGGGTCATGTGGAATTATGGAGTAAATAAAAAATGTGTTAACCCAGAATATATTTTATATTTTAGATTGTCCAAAGTAGCCACATATAGCCATTCCGACAGCTTGGCACACTCATGCCTCGTCAAGAGTTAAGCAAGGGTGGGTGCAGAGTCAATAGAACTATTAAAGCTACTAAAATTACTCAACATGTCCATATTAAGTGAGAAAACACTCAGAACTTTGACTGCATCACCAAGTGAAATCACCACAACCATTAACCAGGATGTTGAACCTGCTGCAGAGGATACATTTTTTAGAACGACAGCACAGAACCTCAGTTTTATGCCATCCTATCTGGTTTGCACTTAGTGGCTCCATCATTTGTTTTCCACTGACCGCAAACATAGCTCTAGGTTATGTTGTCCAAGAAGGGTCTCCAAGAAGACCTGCCCCCCCCCCTCCCCCCTTATGCTCAATTCTTTGGCTACAAAATTCCCTATTCATAATTTCAATGTCTTCAGTATTGCCATACAATGTTAAAAACCATAAAAATAAAAACATTAAATAAGAAGGAGTGTCCAAACTTTTGTCCAAAGTAGCCTCTCTGTGTCACTATATCTATCTTAATTTTTCAATTTACATTTTGCTTTTATTGTACATTTGATTGTATTGTTTTGTTTTTTCTAGATTAATTTTTCTTTTATTTATTAACATTTTTTGTTTCTTTAATTATACCACATTTAATTTTATACATCTTTTATTTATCAGATATTTTATTGACTTGCTTAGATTTAGCACTCTGACCTCGTTGTATTTTGAATGATCCATTTAAATAAAAGTGACTCGTTTTCATTTACAGTTCCACTCCAAATCAACATTCACCTTGTAAGTGTTAACCATAAAAACATGTAAAAATGTTTATAGGTCTGAATCTTTAAAACAACCATGAAAAAGATTTTTTTTTTTAAATCACAATTACAGTTCTGAGAAGGACACTCAATAATTTGTCAGCGCTGAATGTGATACAGTACATGTGATGCTTGTTGATTGGGCCTCACAGGAATGTAACCAAAACTGTATGGATATTTTTCCAGTATATTTGTAACAGTTCTGCAACCTACTCAATAAAATACACCTATATAAAACATCCACCCACATACAGTACAAATCCACGTTCAATATATTCAGAGTTACTGCAGCTCTGTTGTCTAACAAATGTTGAGTCTGGCAAAACTGGGCCAAACTGCGTAAAGTTTCACACTTGTACTGCTGACGGAAGATTTCTCACTACAATGTCCAATTTCCCAACCACTAGAGTTTTCCCACAAGTTCTATCGCGACTTACACAAAATCATATTCACACAATTTATATACTGTACATTATATATACATGGAGCTAAAATAAATTTACGCAGCATATTAATTTCAAATTGGAATTTACCCACACTGATGATGACAAACATCAAGAAATCACCTTGTTATCTGAAATTCAGGCAGTGTCATGTCACAGTTCCCCCAATCCCTACACTAGTGTTTTTTTGGGTTTTTTTTATATCATAAAGCTCAGCCATCTGTCTTACCTGTCTAATCCGTCAAGCCTCTTCAGGTAAAGGGTGTGACGTTCCTGGCTCCTGTCACTTTACATCAATCATCTTCCACCATGTTCCATCCGGCACATCCGCTCCTCCACTCTGCAGGCTCGGCTTCTCCTGTTATTTCTCCTCTAACAATCCGGTGCAATCCTGTTGTTTCTCTCTTCATACTATATCCACCTTCCACTGTCTCACCTCAGGCCATGTTTTTATCCACAGAAGCTAAGCGGTTGATTATATGTTTATGAAATGGAGACTTAGAGCAGTGATGTCAGACCCCAGAGCTAAAGGGCTGCTGAGATGAGCTGCTCTGATTTAACACACCTGACATGCTTTAGCTAATTAGCGAACAGCTAAATATCAACTCTGTGTGTCAAAGCTGGCAAAACAACACAATCATGATTCTCGTGGGGTTTACACACTTTTGTATTCCCACAATCTCTTCATATTTTTTTTATGTTTTGTTATTTTTTTATTTGACATTATGTTTAGCTGTTGTATGTTATTTCTCTCAAGTTAGCATGTTTGTTAAGTTTATCACAGCATAAATTGACAAAAATGCTTCATCCCATAGCAAAATTTTGTTGCTCAGAATGAACCTTTTCTTGTAAGATGTAAGTATATAAAAACATACTATACTCTATACTACATACTCTATACTCTATATACTATATACTCTATACTCTATATTGTATACTCTATACTCTATACTCATACTATACTCATACTATATATTATAAAATATAGTATATTTTATAATATACTCTTTAGTGTAGATGGCACTGTTTGTCAGAGAACCCTAGCCCTTAAACCAAAAGCATTTTTAGCCATTATTTGCATTATGTTTTAATAAATATACAGTATATGAGTCAGGATTGTGCAATATAGAGTGACATTTTTTAGCAGAATATATTCTTCAATATAAAGAACTCAATTTTATTTCATTTTAACTAACTCTACACACATGACTAAGCAAATTTTATTTTTAATGATCATATCAGAAAACCCAAATGCACAGTTTACAATTACTGTATACTTTGTGTGTGAAACAATGCTTTGGGGAAACAAAAAATATGTCAGTCGCACACAAGACAAATATGACCTATCTCTGAGATTTAGAAGTAATAAGCCATATTTGAGACACATTTGAGAAGATTGAGAAAACAGCTAAAATCTCATTCAAGTCTCAAAGATGGCTCATTTCTGCATATGTGAGTTGCACACAAGACAGATGTAAACTATCTCTGAGATTAAGAGGTAATGAGCTATATTAGAAACACATTTAAGAAGATGCAGAAAATGCCTAAATCTCATTCAAGTCTCAAAGATGGCTCATTTCTGTCTAGGAGACAAAGAAGAAATTAACAAAAGTTTCTTTGCCTATGGTATGTTATTTAATTTACAGTTGAATTCCATAAAAATAAATAAATAAATAAATAAATAGGTTATATGTGCACCAACAAATTGCTTGAAAAACTGTTAATAGCATTACTCATTACTTATAATATTAGGTACTTACAGTAGGTACGTGCTAAAGGCTGTTGGCTAGTTTTTTGGATTGTTACACTGTTTAAGCTGATTTTAAACCATATATTGCGCTAACCCTATATGAAACCTTATGAATGCCATCTCTTATTAATTTTTGCCATTGAATTTAAATTTTGCATCGGCATACAAATGAACCAAATGCCAGCTAACTTGCACATACTGTACATCCAGGAGCCGTTCAAAACATGTTTGCATCAGTGGAAAGCCAAGCAAAGCTACAGTTAAATATTTTACTAATTGTTTAGTGTTTTTTTTTTTGTGTGTGTGTGTGTATTTTGTGCAGGATTTAGTGAAGACATAACACCATCGGGTTAGCATTGTCACCGTGCACCTCCAGGTTCAATTCCAGTCTCTGTGTGCATGGAGTTTGCATGTTCTCCCCATGCTTGGTGGGTTTCCTCCGGGTACTCTGGTTTCCTCCTACAGTCCAAAGACATACAGGTTAGGCTAATTGGCGTTTTTAAATTGTCCAATGTGTGTGAATGTATGTGTGTGCCCTGCGATGGATTGGCACCCTGTCCAGGGTGGACCCTGCCTTGTGTCCTGGCACCCTGTCCCTGCGACCCTGAATACAGGATAAAGCGGTATAGATGATGAGTGAGTGAGTGATACTGTAGCACCATGGTTCCCAAGGATTTTATCGAGGATGGTAACAAGAAGAAAATGGAGCTGGTGCCAAAAAACAATCATAAATCAAGGTTAAGTGAGGATATTGACACAAAGTCGATTTATTTCATATTTTACTTCATTTACACGTTTTGTTTTGATTGTTTTCATATGCAAAAATATGATTATAGTGTTAAAAATTGGTAATATTGGTAATATGTTTGGGTTGTTGGAACAGACTATCTGCATTTACATTATTTACCACAGTATACAGTATATAAACTGCAATGATTTGTTCTCCATCTCTGAATAAACAATGAAAATTTCATGCAGATAAATGGGCTAGCATAAACAAAACCATTATTTAAAGCTAGCCTGAGGTAATAATGACGTTTTCTATCTGTTAACATGCTGCACTTATATTTTCAACATAACCATCAAATATATATTTTTTCTTTTATAATTTTGCTTAATCCTAAATTTTACTTTTAAACTACCACCATATTTGTGCTCAGATTCATCTAAGGAGGGGAAACATTATTGATGCCCTTTCTGATACTGTATAGCCGCTAGGTTTCTTAGCCAGCTAGGTTAACAGAGAACTAGTCAGGCTAACTAGTATTAGCTAGCTGTGCTGATAAAACTAGCTAGGGCAACATAACGTCTACCTATTTTTTTACAGATGCTAACAAATCAATAAATTAGCAACTACTGCATATGTCATTACTCAGCGATTTTATCACACATCTGAGCTAGCAGACAGCCCAGGTAAATATGCTTTGTACAATAACAAACTGTCTGGAAAAGTTCATTTCTTTTTTTTTTATGGAAAATTTTACGCACCTGATTTGCCAAAATCCTTTATACCGATCAGCCATGTTATTAACCCATTAACATTGATTACGTTAATCATATGAATTATACAATAGTAAACTGGTGACAAGATCATGATCACCTAAGGATTACCCAAGGCTGACCCATGCCTTGGGGACCAAAGTCCAGTTCGTCTGGTTTAATCACATAGAAAAAACATTTGGGAGAGATCCCACCCTGCAACCCACAGCAAACTCCGAGAGGCTCTTAGGGGCAAAGCCTGAGGAGCAGGAGATGCCCCGGAGGCACAAACTGAACCCAAAGCATAGGTGGTGTGTTCATATTTTTAATGGTATAGCTGATTGATGTAAGTCTATTGGACTCTCCGTAGACTGCACTTGTGAAGCACTGCACAATACTGCATGAGTTTGTACATTTATTCATTTGAGAAAGCACTGTTCAAACTTCTGAGCTTTACTGTCTCTCTTAGGGAAGTAGTGCTGATGCGTGAAACTTATTTTAGAAACTGGTGATGAGTTCAGTGGGAATGCTTTTTAAAAGAAAATCAGTCCATAATCATAATTGCTTTTGGGCAATCAACTCATCAAGACAAAGCCTATCAAATTCCAATCAGCCAACTACAGGCCATGAAAGAAAATAAAAAAGGATTCTGCATGTCTGTGATTTTTAACTACTGTACAATAGGACTAAAAAAAGCACAGTGCCTAAAAATGCTAAACTAAACAGAACCAGTTTACCAGTGTTTTATTTTGAAAGTCACTCTGATTTATATTTTTATTTATAAAATTTTTTTATTATTTAGTTTCTTAAGTGCATCATTCTGAATTTCACCTTCGTCACATCCTTTTTGTATGTATTTTGTTGTTTATGCCTCTGCAATAAATAATAAATGTGCTTTTGACATGTATTAATGTGTGTTAAGACGTTAAGCAGGGTGATATTATATGTGAGTGTTTGTATGCTTGTGGTTTTATATACTACTACAGTAGACTGATGACTGTTAGGCGTTTGTATTGGTGTTTAGTCCAGCAAAAGTGAATAGGACGTGTGATTTGGGGCATGTCCACAGTTGATTAATGACAGTGAGACATTTATATTGGTGTCTTAATGACACCCTCAGTCAAGCAATGACGTTAGTTTTGGTGTTAATATGGTGTCTGGTGCATATGATGTATGGATTGAGACACACCCAGTGTTGACTTTTCGCTGAAAAAAGTATAACCTTGCCGTTCTTCATTTATTTGTTCATAAATTTTGTCTTCCAAGCAAATAAAAATTTGACACTGATGTAGCTTAAACTTTTTAATTTTAGATCTCCATTAAAAGTATGTAAATATATTTTTTTTAAATAGCTTGTTTGCATTATTATACAAAACCATTTTATATTTTCAAGCATATGATGTTTTACTTATGAAACTGCACAAATCTGAATCTACAGTAACACTGCTGATTGTTTTCAAGCAAAGAGTTTTCCCACCAAATATTGACTGTTTATTTTATTACTAACGAGTGATTTTTGTGGAACTTTCTTTTATGTAGAATTTTTTTCAAAAGCATTTTTTTCTTATGGCATTGTTTGTATGTTCCCAAGACATTTGCACAGTAATGTATGTGAAACAGTTGTTGTGTTTTACTGAGCATGCTGGAGAATATGAGTTTTTTTGGTAACTTTGTCACACTTGCTCCTTTCTATTTTCATCCAAAACACAGAAGCCTAAATTAGATTTTTTTGGTTTCTGAAAGCTGGTCTGTCATGTGATACAATATATATGGACAAAAGTATTTGGCCAAACCTGCACTGATATTGTATTCAAATATATACACTTTATTATGGAGTTGGTCCCCCTTTTGCAGCTATAACAACTTCCTGGAAGGTTGTCCACAAGACTTTGGAGTGTTTCTGTGGTAATTTCTGCCCGTTCATTCTGTAGAGCATTTATGCGGGCAGGCACTGATGTTGGAAGAGAACGTCTGGCTCACAATCTCCGTTCCAGTTCATATTAAAGGTGTTCAATGGGGTTGATGTCAGGGCTCTGTAAGGACCAGTCAAGTTCTTTCAGACTGAACTCATCAAATCATGTCTTTATAGTCCTAGTAGTAGCTATAGTAGCTTTGTGCACTGGGGCACAGTCATGTTGGAATAGAAAAGGGCCTTCCCTAAACTGTTGCCACAAAGTTGGAAGCATAGCATTGTCCAAGATGTCTTGGTACGCTGAAGCATTAAAATTGCCCTTCACTAGGGGTATGGGGCCTGATTGAAACACCTGAATTCAATAATTAACAGGTTTGTCCAAATACTTTTGTATATCTAGTGTATGTTGCCTTTTCCTCCATATACTGTAGTATATGGTGCTTTCTTTACAGGCACGCAAATATTCTTCTGTAATGTTATTTATTAATTTATTCTAAAGTACTGTTAGGAAATAATGAATTATTTTGTACATACTAATTAAGACATGATAAAACATATATAACACAATTTATACTAAAGATAATATAGCGCCATAGTATTTTGCACAGTACTGTGTATTTGTGTTCAAAAAATTTTCTAATTCAGAATTTCTAGCAAGTAATGCTGTTTTTCAACTCTTACAGTAGCTGTTAAACATTTAATGTAATATTGATGTTTTATATAAATTTTATTATTGATTATATTATATATTATTTAAAAGTGGATGAAAAAAGTTGCAGACAATCATTCACCAATCCCACTTGCACATTGAATGATCTTGGCTGGGAGATATTGCCATATCCCCCATGTGGTAATAACATCACTCCAAGCCATTTCCACATGTTTGTGCAATTAAAGGAGTTCCTGTGAGGCCCGATCACGGCTCCGGTGTACTGAGAAAACTTTCTACCTTGATGGTATCCAGGCACTAGTGCAATGCTGGGATAAGTGTATTAGTGTAGCAGGGGATTATATACAGATATAAATGTATATCAGATATAATGAGTTTTTAACTCTTATAACTATATTTGGTTATTCTGCTCAATGAAAAGTCCCAGTTTGACTTGATCACTTGAAAAATGGTAACCTATACTGACAGCTTTCTGAGACAACAACTCAGAATGTGAGAATTATTATCTCCACATGCACCATAGTTTGTACATAGACAGATAAGGGTTAATAAAATAATTGTGGTTTGTGAAACCTATTATGACATCCCATAATATAATTTTCCTCTGTTACGTGAGTATTCACATTGTGTAGAAAGGAATGAAGGAAAATGCTATCTTATCTTGTTCTCTGTACGGCTTCAGTCTACGAAGTGGCAGTCTGAGTGTCTTGTTTTGGTCTGCTTCTCTTTTTTTTTCCTCACTAGTAAAACAGAAAGGTTTTGTCTGTACATTTGTCAGAATTCACACTGTGCATACACTGGAGGACCTGAAACCACTCTCAGAAAAATTTCCGTCTGTCCTCTTTTTTGGACGAATATAACGCTTTTTCCCTTGAGGTGGGTGTAGCTATACGCATCACTCAACAGAGCCAATCATTAGAATAGTTTACTCTATATAGACAGAGTATGCAGAAAGCATGACACAGCATGGCTTACTCCAAGAAATGGAAAGTAGAGTATGAAAACTGAACCTTCAAAGAGGATTGGACAGATCATTGTATGTTTATTTTTTCTACGGGAAGTTTGTCTCATATATTCTGAAACCAGGCACCAATAACAAGCAGTAATGAGAAGCAGCACTATGAGATAAAACACGAGTTGTTAGAGCAAACATATCCGTAACAGTCCGAGGTGAGGGTCATGTAAAATACTGGAACTGAGAGGCCAGTGTTAAGCGCTAAAATAAAAATGTTGAGCATCACAGCAGACAGCACCACAAATAGAAAATAATTTTTAAAGAATTTAATGAAACTTTTTCAGTACTTAGATATCTGCCTGCACCATAGTATCATTACCACAATTATTTTAGATTAAAGAGAGGTGATATTTTATCAGTGTAGCACATAAATTTAATAGTGTATGCAGTTTGGGACATTTGTAGAGAAGGTAGTATAGGGTGTGTGGTTCTTGCTCAGCATGCTGTCCATTAGGCAAAATTGAAAACCACAGCATCCTCTAATGGCACCAACGCTTTTGCTATATAAAGTGTGAAGTGTCCAACATTTTTTGGTAGTCATCTTATTTTTTGATATTACACGACACATCTCAGTTTCACAGAGCTACCTCAAAAATGTCCACCAAATACACCGTTTGAGTCCGTATTATTCACTACCGACCGTTTCATTGTGTCATCAGCTATCCGTGTGCCGTCCCCAGACTCATCTGCAGTCATGTGTAATAGGAATCTTCCAGCGTGACAGAGCGACCCTTCCCAGAACATTCGGGAAGCTGGAGGTGCGAGTAATGGCTTCTAAATGACTCAGCTCACCGCTGTGTTTTTAACGCTCCGTTGCCTCAGGTAGGAGACCACGTTCCGAGAGGAAAATGGAATTTGCTGCTATCTGCGAGGGGTGAATGGAAGAAAGTGCGTGCAAGGATGAATGACTGGCTACATCGGGCCTGTTACTCATTTCACACACTCGCTCAACATGTTTCTGTCCTGTGGTTCAGCAACTTAAACTGAGCATCAGTAGACTGTCCAAACTACACAAGCTCACAAACACAATAACGTTCATGCTTGTTTAGGTGTATAAGGTCTGAAACCACAGATCTCTTTATTAAATCTACATACTTTGGTTGTGTTTATGGAGCAGAAGACTGCCCCACCTGAAGCCCCACCATCTTCCTGGATCACATCACATAAACATACTTTTTCTACTCATTGTGAAGTTTCCATACCTGCCATCTTGACTTCTCCTCAACATTCTTCAATGGCGTGACCTAAACAAACCAAGCAGAAGCCACCGAAAAACCCAGTGCAAGTTCTCTGCGTTCTTTCCTCTACTCCAAATCCACAATAACTTCAGAAATTCCATTCAAGGATGTGAGCCTGGTGTCTGTCCATGGAACATCTAGCACACGGTGGAAACACACCTTGAGTTGTACCCCATTCCATCACAGGGCACAATATACACGGACTTGTTCAGACCTACAGTATAAACTTACCTAGCAAATGATGGTGCGTAAATTAACTGCAATTCACATTATGAGGTAAAGGTATACAAGGAAATGCTTGATACTGGCATGTTTTTGAAGGTGGGAGGAAACCAGAGAACCCAGAGCTATGTCAATCTTCAACCGGACAGTCATCCATTGAGCTGCCCAAGTCCTGGAGCTGTGAGGCAGCAATGCTATTGGTAGTTGCCATTTTTTTAAAGCAAAAACTGATTTGTTCAGTGGCACATGGTGTAGTGGTTAGAAATGTGGCATTGCACCACCAGGACTTGGGCTTGATTCCTGACTCGGCTCTATATGTGTGGAGCTTAAATGTTCTCCCTGTGCTTGGTGGGTTTCTTCCATGTACTCCATTTGTTTCATCCCACAGTCATGGAGGTTGAGCAGATTAGGCTTATTGGCACTTCCCTACTGTACTGTGTAAATGAGTGTGTGTGTGCCCTGCAATGGATTGGCACCATGTCCACTATGTACCCACTGTCCTACGTATTCTGGGATAGGGTCCAGCTTCCTGCGACCTGTATAAGCGGTATAAAAAATTAGTGAATGAATGAATCTGATTTGTTGTGAAAAGGTAAAGGCTATACCATTTAGCTCAGTCTACTATGTTGTAAAAAGGAAAAGTGTCACATCGACTAAAATGACCCCAAGGAGAAAACCCACTGCTGCTAAAACTGTACAAGTCGATACCAGTTTACACTTCTGTGCGTCCCATTTCCCATTAACTGTGTGCGAAATAGAGTTCCTCATTGCAGGGGTCCCTCCGGTAGTTTACTCAGTCGGTCCTGAAGTGCTGACTCCCTTTGTTCCAGTTCCCTTTCGGAATAGGTGAGCGTGTAAGGGCGTGTGCTTTCTGCTGCTCTGGCTGTTTATTTTGATTAGCCGATAGATTTGTCGACATGGCCGTCGCCAGAAAATTGACACAGCAGGTTCGGAGGTCAAACAGACACCGTAGTGTGAGCTCACGCAGCACCTTGGTTAAAGCCTTGGGGGGAATGTAGGAGATTGTTTTTTTGTTTTGGTGCGGGAAGGGGGGTCTCATGGAGTTTCAGAGTGTGCAGTGTTGCTTGGGGCTTGAACAGCAATAATAAAAAAAAATGCCAACTATTGGATGGCATTAGGCAGCATAGTGGCTTAGTGGTTAGCACTGTTGCCTCGCACTTCCAGGGGCCGGGTTTGATTACTGCCTCGGGTCTGTGTGTGTGGAGTCCCTCCGGAGTATCCTCCGGGTACTCTGGTTTTCTCTCACAGTACAAAGACATGCAGATTAGGCTGATTGAAATTCCCAAATTGCCCATAGTGTGTAAATGAGCATGTGTGTGTATGCACCTTGATAGATTGGCACCTGTCCAGTGTGTACCCTGTCTTGTGCTCTAAGTCTCCTGGGATAGGCTCCAGGCCCCCGCAACCCTGACCCTGTATACATGATATAGACGATGAGTGAGTGACTAAGTGAGAGTGAATGGATTAAATTGGATTTCGCTTTAGCCACAGTCTTCTGATTAAGAATGTATAATTGTAATGTTTTAGTCATTTAGTTATTAGTTGTTCTCTATGTTTAGAAAGAAACATTTTTGTCAACCAAAACTGATCAGTTTTATTCAAATAAAATTGAAGGCTTTTCCACCTAATGTTCACCGGCTTCTATAGCAATGACTGCATCTTTAATGCATGTACTGTACACTTTATAAAAGTAAATGAATTTCATATAATTTATGATGTCATAAAATCTAGTTCCTCTTGTTTTAAACAGATATAAGATTTTTCAGACATTTGACTTTGACAGAGAGAGATGATCCAGAGCGAGAGAGAAAGAATTGCTGTCATTTATTTCCTACATCTAGGGGCAAGAAAGTTTTTTGGGAAGTGGGAGGAAACAGGAGAACCCTGATGAAACCCATACAAACAGAACACCCTGGAACTGAAGCAGCAACACCACCTGAAGTTATTTCACAATGTAAAAATACTTCATAAACTTTGGTGATGTTGTATTACAGCTAATAATGTTCTCTGACCTGAATGGGATCAAGCGAGAGAGAGAGAGCACAGATGGTCAGTTAGTGGAGAAGGTGATACTGGGTCACTGGCTAGTAGCAGACAAAGTGATATTAACCTTCAGGCTAATGCTGCACTCACTCTTTCTCACTCACTCTTCATCGCCTTGTCCTCCTCCGCTCTCTCTCTCTCTCTCTCTCCATCTTCCTCTAGTGTTCGTTTTTCTTTGAGCCCACATCTTTATCGCCCACTGTCTGCACCTCTCTCTCTCTCTCTCTCTCTCTCTCTCTGTGTAGGATGTGTACAACATACAACTATCCAAACTGAGAAAATATGCTCCATCGCTCCTGCGAGAGCTGCTCGTATATCAAACAGAGCGAACGTGAATAAATCAGTGTGTAGCCATAAATGTATAATGAGCTATGGATAAATTCGCCTGCAGCTGCTGAGATAACTTTAGACATTTCAGTTTCTGAACTTGTAGGGAAGTGTAAAACCTCTGCAATTCCTCACTACTGAAGGTGCTCTGCTCGCTATGAGGTCTCCTGTAGGCTTGGGACTGTTTCTTGTATATGTACAGTATACTGGATATACTGCACTGCACAACTGTCGAGACCTTATAGGAGCTGGGTCCAGGGACAAGAAATGGCAAGGGCTAATATTACAGTCGTAAAAATGTGTTCAGTATGGTTTTAGGGAAACATGGTAGGGGTTGTGAGTTCAAATCCCAGCAATGCCAGAAAGCCACTGTTGGTCCCTCGAGCACAAAGCCTAAACCCTAAATTACTCAGTCTTCAGCCTGGATCATGTCTCGCGTGACTGAAAACGTCTGGCAAATAAATAAACCTCAGCGGATGTGGATTTCATCATTCCAAATGAATTCACGCAAAGTCCAAGAGGGGAGGTTTAGGGTCAGCGACAGGAGACGTGTGGGTCATGTCAGAGGGTAGTGCATAGCTAATATTTGTTTAGTTTTTATTGGTTTAGAATTAGAATTAGACATTTGTGTCAGAAAGATTTTTGCTTTACGATTTACGTTGGCCTTACATCAAACTTGTCAAATAAATTTTATTTTCATAAGGTATAATTTTTCATGATTTTAAAAATACATCCATTTTTTTTTTCTTTTTGTAGCTTTAATGGTGGATTGAAAAAGTATGTACACAGTTGCTCTTTATAGATGAAAAAATAATCGTATGCAAAGGTTTTAAGGTTTAATTCTGCAGATTTGTTTGATTCCTGAGATGAAAAATTCCAGCAAGCAGAGATAAATGTAATAGTTTTTACTACAAAACTATTATTATTATTATTACTACTACTGCTACTACAAGGGTGAGTCAAAAATTTTCCGCACTCTGACTGTAGAATTTATTTAAATTAAATTTTAGAAAAAACAAACACCATTTTTTGCCATAATCTTGTTTTTCTATACAGTACACTTTGTCAAGCTTTCTCATTAAAAAAATAAGCCATGAACGCACCGCTGTCTTCACTTCTTCTTTATCAGAAGGAAATCTTCTTTCTCATAGGGCTGCTTTCAGGGGACTCGTTTAACCCAAAGTTTAGTCTTCAGCTCTTCAATAAGCATCGCACTGTTGATTGTTGAACCTTTTTTTCCTGATAATGTTCCAATACTGGTCCTTGAGAATCCAAGAAAACTGTAAGCGTTAATGAATTTTCCGGCTGATGTCGGCATTTGAATTTTTCGCAGTCAGCGGTTAAGGATGTTTACGTTCTGTTTACTCTCAGGCTCGTAGTGATGAATCCGTGTCACGTCATCCATAACTCTCTTTAAGAAACTTTTATCTTCCTTACAGTATTGCTCCAAAGTTTGTTTGCAGATATCCAAACACTTCTGTTTATGCTCTTCCATGAGATGTCTTGGCACCAGATACACCCAAAAAAACTAATCACTGCATACTGCTTTTTTTTTTTTACAAGTGGGGCATCCATTTTTCAGTCGCACTGTAGTTACAAATAAACTGATGTAATATATTCACACCTGCACGGCAGTGACTGAGGAGACAGTAGCCTTGAACAAAAAGCGCTGATGAGAAAGTTTTAAAATAACGGGAGTGCGGATAGTTTTTGACTCTTGTGTTATTAATATTATCATTATTGTTGTGATATTTTTTCAGTTGCGCACCAAGCTGCAGGAAGGAAACACCAAGGCGAAATGTCTAGTGCGATAATCCATTGGTCCACACTACCAATGCTCATAAATATGTCTAATAAAGCGGCTAATAATTCTCAGCCAATATTTTTTTTCTCCTGACTTTTAAAAAGCAGAAAACGTTTCAACTCTCATTGAGACACTGAGTGGTTTTGTAGGTAAAAATCAGGGGTTGTATCTGCACCTGCATGCATGAGGTCTATATACTCTATACCTTCATAAACACTTACCCACAAGCTGAAGACTTCAGCCATATCAGCGTCTCACAACCTCCGGGTCCCTAGCACAGAAACTCTAACCCGTGATCTTGCACCGTGCCGCGTGACGATGAAGACTACAGAAGAAGAGCGAGACTCTAATTCATAACACTTACATTTTTTTTTAATAGAATTCATTTATAACAAATGGACCTTGAGTCAGCAAAGACCTGCTCGTCATACAGACGTCTTCCGCCACCAATAGAACCTATGTAAGAAAATAAAAAGCACTCCATTCATTCAGAGAGGGGAAAAAAAAGAAACAAACAACAACAGAAAAGAAACTAAAAATGCGCTTACAACTAATCAGAGGTAATTTTTTTTTTATGATTCTTTTTTTTTTTAACAAGCCATTTTTTCTTTTTTTTTCCCTTTTTTTTTTCTTTTTTTTACAATTGAATTTGTTAATTTCAATCTATGCATCCAGACGTGAGATAGATAGAGAGAGAGAGGGCAGAGAACACCACGTTGATTTTCCGTTATGACACTTGTCTTGAGAAGGGAACAAAAAACAAAGAAAAAAAAAATCTCCTGCTGAAGATCCCATGGCACCAGTAAGGATGCTGTTTTTTTTTTTTTTTTTTTTGCCACAAACGTTTTTTTTTTTTTTTTTTTTAAAGTGACACCTTTTTAATCTTTCCCTCCCTCCCCACCAGTATGTGTTATTTACATACACACAACATGAACGCTGAAGGAGAATTCTTACAGATGCTTTCAAGTAATACATTATTGGGTATAGAATCAATAGGGCAGTGCATAGTACAAAGATAGAGAAAGTGCAATTCTTCCTACCAGGCCTCCATTGGCCCTCTGCAAAGCTTCCCATGCATATTGAAATAAGGTTGAGGATGGAAAAAAAAAAGCAAGGGAAAAAATAACAAAAGAAACAAACAAAAAAAAACAAACAAATAAATAAACACCCTGTTGAATACAGACATCAGTAAAAAATTTTGTGAAAATACTTAACGATGACACTAGGTGGCGCTGACATGTACGTGAAGCTAAATAATAGCACTCTGAAGCTTGGCGGCGGTCGTCACGACGATGTGTAAGTTTGAACACAACTGAATAAAGAGAACGGTTAGAAATGAGACAAGGGAAAGAAAGCACCTGGAATGCACATCCACAAGCCTGACGATAAACACACACACACACACACACACACACACACACAAAACTAAAACAAAACAAAACAAACAAAAAAAAATGTTTGCTATGTTACACGATAAAAGATCATCGAAGGTCCATCGCTTAGTACGTTACAAGATTGTCGAGATAAACGAAGCTAGCCCACTCCTTGACAACTCGCAGGTAAGAAAATCGCACGTAAAAAAAAAGCTATGAGCGCTAAACTCCGCCCCTACAACTTTTCACAGCTATTTCTAGCTACCAGTTTTTCAATCCATTCCTTTGTAGTGATGTCGGAAAAAATCAGGTGTATTCGAGTGTACACTGTGCGCCCCTCTCTCCGGAGACTGTCTGGAAATAGCGGAAATATATATTATTTTGCATCGTTCCACCGCGGCGGTTTGGTCTTCGAAGATACAGAACGAGCGAGAACAGCGTATCGCGTAAAAACAATAAAAATAAACAAATCTGGAATTCCTGCTGCGACTAAGTTGTGACGTGTAGTATACGACAGTCATACATATTAGATGTACTAATTCACCTTTTTTTTTTTTTTTTTTATTCCCGTCCGTTCGCTAAGCCGGAGTAAGGCCTCTGTAAATAAACCGGGACCGATGGACATTATTTGCATATATAATCTGGTATAATGGAAATTAAAATGATAACGTGATACATCGATAAATATTTGACTACTCAAAACAGTACATGGTAAATGAATATTATAAAAAAGAGAACAGGCATAAATATAAGGCACTCTAAATGCAAAAAACTAAAAAAAAAACATTGTGATGTCTTTGTACCTTGCCCTATCCGATCGTGAAACGAGACGATGATTACGATGGCAGCGCCGCTTCGCCGCGGTTTGACCTTTTTTTAAACTGAATACATGACACGACTTGCAGGCATGACGGCGTACTCATGTACAGTCCCTGTCTCCACCCAGATCCCCAGGAAAAAATCTATAATACACCTATTTATTGCACGAGAAAAGATGCACTGAATTGAAATACGATTTTTTGATTTTCTTTTTTTTTAACCTACCGATGTGCATTCCAGTGAACGATCTCTTCATTTCCCCCTTTCAAAAAAGGACAAAATCTCATTGTGGAAACTTTTCATGTAGCATTTTATCACTCTGGTGTTTTTATATATATAATTTTTTTTACGTAATAATTCTCTAATAAATATTTTCATATTATATATATATATATATATATATATATATATATATATATATATATTTATATACTGTATATTTATATGAGCCGGTGTTTTATTTGAGATATATTCATATTTATATATTTACCATATATATTTCACTCTCTCTCTCTCTCTCGATTCAGAGGCTCGTCTGTTAAACATGGAAGAAGCAAGATATTCTTTAGCAGCAACTTCATACTGTGCCTCCCCTTTTGATTCCACGGAGTCCGCGGAAAAAATACGAAATAGAGACGGTTGTGTACTGTATGTGACCACGGACAATTGACCCTGCATCAAAGTCAACCATTCGGTCAAGAGTTAATACAGGACCACAGCAAGTGCCATATTTGACGAAAAAAAAGAAAAAAGGAGAGAGAAGAAGAAGAAGAAGAAGAAGAAGAAACAAACAAACAAACAAACAAGTAAATCAGATGTACAGGTATATGTGTATACATTAAAAGAACTTAATAACATGAATGGAAAGAGAGTGAGATAATACTTGGGTCAGACTAACATTGAGTGATTACCTGTTTAAAAAAAAAAGAAAAGAAAAAAAAGGAAAGAAAAGAAAAAATTCACATAGTTTCCAAATGAATTACCGCTCAGTCGAGTAATAAAGTACTAAAAAACTAAATCAATAACTTCTTTATTCGTCTGGTGTTTGTACACTCCCCCTAACTGAAGGACGAACATTGGGACAAGATAGGGGTTTTATTATTACTATTACATACGTCCGTTTGTGTGTTTCTTTCTTTCTTTTTTATTTTTTTTTATTTCCTTCACCGATCGATGCTCGTCGTCGATGAGATGAGACGTTCCTCCTCCTTGTATTCGTTCGTTTGTCGCTCCGTGACGACTCGTTCGTTTTAATGCAGTACCTTGTTTGTGTTTGCGTGTGTGTGTGTGTGTGTTTCATGTGTTTATGAATCTCAGACGAATCCTCGAAGCGACGTGGCGCTTCAGCAGTTCGGATACACGTCTGCTAGTCAGGAGTGGGAAGTTATTGGACTTTTGAAAGGGAAAAAGAGGAGGGGGGCGGGGGTCTTGGTCCACCTGGTATTTCATAGGTTTGTGTTTTCTTTTTCTTTTTTTTATTATTTAATTTGAATTATTATTTTTTTATTTCCACACCCAACAAACGAATCATGTCTTGGACTAGGAGTTTTAAGAAGTACTTTCACAAGCAGGAATTTTTATGGCTCAGAAGAAGTGACCTCTGGATGGCCTTCGGCGCTCCTCGGGGGTGAAGCGGACTCTTACGTTGCATAGTGATCGAAGCTTCCCAGATACTCCAAACCGGCACGGTAGCAGAACTGGTATTGATCCTGGAAAAGGAAACGGAGACGAGAGTGTCATCGAGAGGGTTCGACTCCTGGGTGGCTGCTGGTCAAAAGTATTAACACAGCATGCAGTATGACACGTATTGTACAGTAGTTCTCACTGTGCACAAAACAGATGATGTCACTAATGAGTTTGAGCCTGTCTGGCTAAAGAAAAAAATATATACATTACCGTTCAAAAGTTTGGGGTCACTTTCTAACTCCATGATGATTCCTGATCTTTATTTCTTTCTACATTGTAAAGGCTGAAGGCGTCCAAAAAATGCATTAATCTCCTTTGAACAGTTGATATTGAGA
>JAQMYJ010000013.1:14195823-14211468 GCA_030014305.1 Clarias laeviceps | reverse complement strand
CTCTGCCAGACATCTGCCAGATGAAAAAGACGACGTCGCATAGACGTCTCCGCGACGTGTGTGTGCTATCTGGGTAGTTTAGCTTTGTTTTTGTTCTTTAAACAAAAAAAGATTTAACTTGTACAATGATATGTACTATATCTTACTATGGTAAACTATTTTCCAAAATATATGATAGTATTACTGTGGTACTTCAGACACCACAGGACTTTGAAGTGTACCAGGATAGGCACTTCAATGGGTATCATAGTAGTACTATGGTATGTACCACTGTACTTTGGTGAATACAATAGTAGGTACTGTGGCATTTCAGTGGGTACAGTGGTAGTACTACGGTTTGTGCCACAATACTTTGGTGAATGCCATGATACCACAGTGGCTAACAGAGTTCAGCATGTATCGAACATGCAATGTGTGTACATACAGTACTGTGCCATATTAGATATGTCAGTACATACTACTGGTATTGTACAGTATAGTACAGGCTGTACATGTGTAACATATTTTAACGGCATCCTGGTCCGTCTTAATAATAATAACATACCACATGTACCGTTAGTTCGATCATGATATATATTTTGGTACAATGGTACATGTAGTATTGTACCAAAGTATATACCATGGTAGAACCATGTACCACACTGATATATATTTTGGTACAATGGTACATGTAGTATTGTACCAAAGTATATACCATGGTAGAACCATGTACCATAGTGTGGTACATGGTTCTACCATAGTATATACTTTGATGCAATACTAAATGTATCAGGATAGAACCATGTACCACAGTCTGGTACGGTATTGTACAAAGCGTACCCCAAATGTAACACACTATGGTACAAAAATACCTTGGTACTGTACAGGTACCATTGGAAACTCTCTGTGCTTACATTTTTAACGTTATCTATTCAAGTAAAAAAAAAAAAACGTACAAATATTAAGTCCTTGATCGTACCTTGAACTCCAGCTCCATCCCCGTGACGTTCTCTCCCGTCTCGATGTGGGTGAGTTTCTGGATGTAGGCGTAAAGGTTGCGGGCGGGGACCTCGGTGTTGCCGCAGGTCACGGCCTCCAGCAGGGCGTCGTGAATGAACACGTACTGGTCCTCCGTCTGTACCATGTAGTTCCTCTGGGCACGCATCAGCGTCACGTGGCCGTAAATGTCCACCGTCTTCTCGTGCTTGATGCGCTCCAACATGGCGTCGATCACGATGAAGCAGCCGGTTCGTCCCACGCCGGCGCTGGTCGAGAAAAGAAAGGATTCACGCGGTGATCTAACTCACTTTAGATAACTAAAAGGGTCTTTTAGAAAAGGATATGCCCAAAACTGTTACGCTTGGTAAAAAGTGGGAATTTGTAACATTTCGAACGTGAGAATGTAAAAATTTTTTTACAGGGGCACAGAACGTCGCTTATCTAAGGGGTTTGCTATATCGCACAATGAAATCTCTCCCTAGACCCTTTAATTGTGTGTTCTAGCTTTGGCCTTTGCCTTTGTAGTTTATACTGTAGATGAACAGATTAGCACTGCAAAACACTGAAACAATGTCAATTTCTTTTAGTACTGTTGCTGCGGAAATGCTCATTTCTGCTAGTTGGGATGTTCAACGTTATTTTTGTCAACAGGCTAACGCAGGTGTAACGTTACCTTCCCATAACTCTTCTGTAACTAGAGTAGCACAACAGGTATATCTACCAATTTTTCCATATCCTGAGAGCATCCACACGCTCCATGGGAAACATGTGAAGCTCCGTTTACCAAGTGTTTCGCTACCTGCTGTTGGATTGTAAACGCGAGGATCACATGTGGGAACACAACCAGTTGCGTCTTCTGGATGCTCATATCTTGGAGCGCTCGCACAGCTCAGTAGGGGGCTGCTAAGAGGGGCTTTTACCAGGTGCACACTTCGGGGGGTGCGTGTACAAATCATTATGTGCCTAAACGGTGCCAGCATACGCATTATAATCAGAGTGTGATTGCTAGCCAGGAGATGAGCAAACTCATTCATCTGCTGCTGGAAGACAGCGAGGGGAGTTCGCCGTGCCAGAGAGCACTGAAAGCCTTACCTCAGACAGAGAGAGAGAGAGCGAGAGAGAGAAGGAGGTATAGTAGGCAAGGTTTGGCCTGGTACGCACTGTAATCAGAGATGGTAAGAGATACTGCAGTGCAGCAAACGAGAGCACCGCAATCGCTTTTTCCACCTCCACCTGTCCGTTTCAGAACCACATCCACCTCTAAAAGCTCTGTCTCTTTTTTTAGTGACTTTCATGAGGTTAAGTCTCTCTCTCTCTCTTTTTTTTCCCCCTCGCAATACAGCCGAGTTCGATTAGCTGTACTTCGATTAGCACTAGTGCTCCCTGTTAACGAGGCGTAATGTTGGGGAAATGGCAGCTGAGCCAGAACTCTTCATTAAACGTGGCAAATTTCCACATTACCGTTCCGACCCTATGGTAACGTACTTCAGGGATTGATTGCTGAAGTAGCGAGCTCCGAGTTCCCAACGCCCTCGTTTCCTTGATGAGATCAGCGCCGTGGCTGTGCAGCGTTTCACCTTGAGCGTTTAAAAAAAAAAAAAAAGAAATCACCTCGTCATCAATAAAGGGATCACGGGTCCTGGGGACTCGCGTTGCTCAAGATCTCTTTTTTTGGCGGCATATGGTTGTAATCGTGATCTTGTCTAATGATATATCCCTGCTCTCACGTTCTCAGCGGAACACGGGGAAAAAGAGAGATAGATGGAGAGATTTGTTAATGAGCATCTGGTCCTGTCCTGTCCTTCTTGCTGAATGAGGAATCTGGCGAGGGACTCGTGCAGATAATTTTACAGTGAATCACATGTTAGTTTTTCTGACTTCATGGGATAAAAACAGGAAAAAAAAAAGGGGGAAATCTTTCTATTTTTTTTCCTGCACATGGATTCAATCCGGTCTAAAAGCACCTCATCACGCAGAGAAAACATGACGCAAGCCGTCTTTTTTTTTAACCACCGTGTTTATCTTTTTTCCTTTCTTTTTTTTTGTGTCCCTTTGTCCTCTGGAAACGTGAGACGGACCGAATTTCTTCACTGCACGGAGTCAGAAATGTCATTAAGGAAAAAAACAAAGCGTACGTCGAGGTCTACAGAGGCTTTAAGTTCACTTCATTAACCTGAGCGGGACTCGTTTAGACGGCGCAGCATGAAATACCGAACAGGCAAAGCCGTGACGGTACGCTGTGTACAAACTAAGTTATGTACACCTCCGGGGACTCTTCTTATTTCTCGTTCTTCCTCGTTTGCTCGCTTCTGTTTTTCTTTCAGAAACCACTGACCCCTGTAACATCCAATCATGCCACTGGATGGGCTTTCCCATTTGCTGCCATAACGCCTGGCTACACACATCTCTGAGCGGCAACAACACCGCACACGTCTTGGGCAGTGGCGGGAAACGCGCCTGCCATGACTTCCCGCTTTATAGCCGAGCAGGGAAACACGTTCCTGGATTTACTGCTCTCCCATATGAGAGAGAGAGAGAGTCAGCCTGTATGATTGATGCTTTAAAGAATGTCTGATTTCACATACTGGAGCCATGAGCAACAGCTTCGGATTTACTGCATGTCTGGGATCCTGCAGCCGTGTTCAAATCAAATCGTCTTATTATAAAAAAAAAAAAAAAAAAAAAACGACACTCTGGTTTAATATCAAGCCCTATCTTAAGGTGCCTTGAAAGACCTGATGAAACGTGTCTTTTCGGGTTAGGAGCAATCACAGACAGATGAGGCATTAAGCAGTGAGACATTCTTTTTTCTTGTTGCATTTCTAGCTGTATGTATTTGGCTTCAGCCCAAATCCAAATGTTGGACAGATGGCAGCTTATTAAGAGCGGGATCCAATCGATAGAGGCCACGTCACAATATGAGACGCTAGGAAAGCTGACGGCGCACTTCTGCAATACGTCAGCTAGAAAATGTGACGAACCACGAAATACAAATGACGATATCTGCGTTAGACAGGTGTTTAAAACACCGGAAGAAAATGAAAACCTTTTTATTATTTCAAGGGTACTTTAAACTCGGGTCCACTTGCCGTGCATGATGGGAATGATGGGCATGATGAGCGTTTAATCCTGAGGATTAGTCACTGTATAATGATTTTTTTCAACATTTCTACAAAGAATTTCTCTCTGGGATTAATAAAGTAATCTATCTATCTAAGTCTTGAAACTTCTGGTATTCATTACGATATTTGTTTTTGTTTGGATTTGTTTGACAAGAGCAATGGGATTATGGGTAATCTGAGAGAAATGATGCTTGAAAAAAAAAAAGACAGAGAGGAATGTGTATAAATAGGTAAACACACTCATAAACATGCACACATACACATATGCTGGTCGTTGCCCACACTAAGTATGTCATCAGAATTTGGAGTAAATCTATTTCACGGGCAAATTCTCTTCATTGCGCTCTAACACTTTTATCACTTATGTGTGTAAACACTCTCTCTCTCTCTCTCTCTCTATATATATATATATATATATATCCCTTTCTGTTCAGCTAATTACACCAAGAGCTGCGGGTGAGGACTGCTGGTTAATTACCACCAAGCCTAACAATTTCTTCTTCTTTTTGTTCGGACTCGCCAATGCGCCCGCCCAAACGACTTCATAATCTCGGGAGCGCACGCGACCCGCCGCGCCGCCTCGACACCTCCCAACCCACTCTGATGGACTGGAGGAAAAAGGAAATAAATAAAGCACACACACCCTTTTTTTTATTTTAATCCCCTTCCACCCCGTGAAATGGCCAGCTGAAAGGAGCTAGAGATATGGTCCTGTGTTCTCTAAAGGACTTAAGGCTTGCAGTTTGAGCTCTCTTTATCTGATGCAGGCCAGAGGAATTAAAAGTCGCTGTCTAAGCATTGACATTAATTCCTGCATTCAGTGAGGAGAGAGAGAGAGAGAGAGGGTTTTTCAATTGAAAGAGGGTCTGCTGGGAGCACTAATTAACTTCTGCTTTTAATTCCTGACTAATCCAGTCTTCTTTTTGTCACTCTGCTAATGCAAGCTTGTTCCATTTCCACTCTCTCTCTCTCTCTCTCTCTCTACGGACTATGCTAGTGTCCATATAATCCGTAGTTTCATGTATCAGGCTTTTCTATCTATATCCCCACACATCTCAGACATCCATTACATTTTATATTTAAGAAGGACGATCCAGTAAAAATATGGACAGACGGAGTGAACACAGACATTTTGCAATGTGTAAAGGATGACTTTTTTTTTTTATAGCGATGGGGGAAAAAAATGATTCACTTATGAATCGTGATTCTTTTGTGTGGGGATTCACGTACTGCCACACTGACCCCAAAATCCTTTTTTTTTTTTTTTTAACTATTTTTACATTTATATGTATGAGATGAACCATTGATCTGTGATCAGAATCGTCCGTTTGGTGCAATAAAAATGCATTTTTATGGCCTTAAAAGCCTACGATCTGCCTTTTCCTTTATACTCAGTGAGCAAATGAATTTCGAAGAGAGAAATTAGTCAAAAATCATGTGCATTAGTACTGTATACTCGCAGCCTCTCTACCCAGGTGCTCACTGTCAAGTTTTGAGACGTTTCCGGCGTTAAAACGTCACCGTTTCTATATAATCCTACAGGTGGCGCACTCTGAACTATTTACACATTTTCATCCTGTGTGGTAGGAGTGAATTATTTGCTGGTTATAACTTTTATTTGGAGGATGACAGAAATATATGCTGCTCAGTAATGTACCTTTTCTTTTTTTTTTTGCTTAATTTAATTTGAAGTTAAATGTATTTGAAGTTAGTTTGTATTCTTTAAATGCCGCACTTGGTTTTTAAGGGACGGGCTACATTTAATAATTGTTTTAAAGGTTTAAGATTGTAACCAAATCAGGGAAAAATGTAATATCAAATAGGGATATTTATAAAATTGTGATAGTTGTTTACAGAATCACAATTTTAATCGAATCAGCACCGAGGTATCGTTATAATATTGAATCGGGTGGTGATTGGTGATTCCCATTCATACTTTTTTTATGACGCACAACTCGAGTTAAGGAGCATCAAAAAAAAAACAACACATTTTTTAAAATCATGCATTACATTTGAGCCAGACAAGAGACAAGATGAGACACATGGACAGAATGGAAAGGAATAAAAAGCCTGTAATGGCTTAATGCTTATAGCTGTTCTTTAATTGCCTTTGCATTTACATGTATTGGCACCCCTGATCTTGAGGCTGACGTATCTTAGATTTAATGAAATGTTCATTCATGAGCTTATTAAACCTGGTCAATTGAAGCGACTGTAATAAAATAAAATAAAAAATAAAAAATCAGTAGAAGGAGGAATGAGTTGGTCGTACCTGCAGTGCACCACCATGGGCCCAGCGTCTGGAGGGTTACAGGCTTTCACTCTGCGCAGGAAGGCCAGGAACGGTGTAGGGTGCTCGGGAACGCCGTGATCAGGCCACGCCGTGAACTGGAACTGCCTCACCTCGCGCTTCTCACTACAGCCGCTCTGCAGGAAACACACACACACACACGATCAAACATCTTGGACAACAATGCTTGACAAAGTACACTAGGGATGATTTATCACTACTGAAAAAGTGTGAGAGAAGAGTGCTTTTCTGTTAGCTTATATCGTGTGTGTGTGGCCGGGGGGGGAGTATATGAGTTTCGGTGTGTGTGTGTAATGGAAAATGCTGATGTGTTGGCCAATATTTTTGTTTCATGTAAGAATTATATTTCCTTCATTTAATTTCAGTAATTTTTGGAGGTTTTGGTTTGGTATGTGTTTGATTTTTGTGGATTTCTGTTTCTATAGTGAAGCGAACTCAAGTCTTTAGTGGTGGTTAAGACTGCAGTGTGTGTGTGTGAGTTCTTGTGTTTGTTATTATTGGTCTTAAATTTTAAAAACGAGCTATTTCCCATTTAATATTATATTGACATTTTGATGATTAATGAACATTTTGAACCTTTTTGCTGTTTTGCGTGTGTGTGTTAGGAAAAATGCTGGTGTTTTTGAGAATACTGTCTCATTTGATGGTTGATAAATATAGAGAAGGCATTTATTTAAGGGAATATATATTTGTGTGTGTGTTGTAATGTTTTGTCATACTTTATAAAGAGCGAACGTCCTGACGCAGTAGGTGGCCAGCTCCACTGTGTCCAGCAGCGTCACCTGGATTAGACCGTATGTTTCTGATCCCCTGTTGGGCCAGTACTGGTCACACTTTACCTGCAAACACACACACACGCACAATTATCCAAGGATCACTATCACAGGTCCTGCCGAATCTATGCTACACTCACAAACGTAGTTCAGCTGAAATGAAAAAACAAGGGTTTTACTGATAATCACACTTGTGCAACAATCACATATTATCATCTACATAACTTACACAATTAAATATGATCAGGTTTACCCTGCCCAAATCCTCTCTACATATACACATGTTGGGGGGGCACCGTTGTTCGCGGGGCCCGATGTTCCCTAGTTAATTTTTTTCTGTTTCCATACACTAACCCTCTTATTCTGTTCAAGATAAATGCAATACATTTCAAGATAAAACATTTCCTGAATATTTCCATGAGCCTATCCGTGGTACACCCTGGAAGGGGTGCTAATCCATCACAGGGCACACACACATACACATGTTCATTCACACACTATGGACAATTTGGGAGCGCCGATTTAGCCTAATATGCATGTTTTTTGACAGGAGGAGGAAACCGGCGTACCTGGAGGAAACCCACCAAGCATGGGGAGAACATGCACATGCACATAGACCCCGAGGTGGGAATCGAACCCGAACCCTGGAGGTGCAAGGTGTCCGTGCTAACCACTAACCACCGTGCTGCCGGCTTCAAATCTATTTAAACCCCAAAAGACAACTAATTGTTGTAATTATTTTGCAAGGTTTAAAAAGTAGCAAAGTGTACAAATGATGAAAAAATAATTACATATTCCCTTCTGCGCTATATAGAACAGGGGAACTCAGGGCCTTCGTAATATATAACAGCGATAACACAGGATCCTAGAACTGGGGCCCATAGAACCCTGGAAACATAGGGATGATGTTCACCTCAGAGTTTGGTTGTTTTGTCTGTTGTAGAAGCAACATTCGAGCTGGAAACACTTTCAGTTACCTCAGAGTTTCGTTCTTCAGATCAGCTAACGCTATCTTACTAGCCAAATCCACACCAGGAAAACACAGGATTACCTCAGAGTTCAGCCCAAATTATGCTCCAATCACCCAGGATTACCTCAGGATTCGGTTTAAACAATGTTTAACTTACAGATTCGGTGTAAAAGTAAACGTGTCCTCAGGATAAATCTTTCAAACGGCGCCGCTTGGCACAGGAAGACGGTTTGAAAGGAAAGATCGAACAAAAGGACGCTTCTGACATCAGGCCGTTCGTTCGTTTTTTTTTTTCTGCTGACTCCTTATTTCGCAACGGAACTGAAATTGGCGGAGGCACTAAAACAGACGGCGCTTTCTCTTACCCTGACAGACGCTATAATTACCAACCTAACTGCGTTTTTTTTCTTTTTTTTTTCCCAATCACATTACAGCCTAGGCTTTATTATGATTACACACTGTTGTAGCCCAGCAAGTGCCCAATAAAACATTGTTCCATTACAGTACGGTTGCTGCCTCGCCAAAATGAGAGACGCAGACGCTTAAAGTCTCGGAGCGGCGAGGACGTGCCTCGTGCGAACTATACTGCGCTAATAAAAGTAAAGGTGCTTATCGATTATAGAGGACGCTAAAAGCGCATTTATCAGGATTAATAACACAAGGCATGCGGTTTCTGACAACTTTCTACAAGAAAAGAAACTTGACTGGACGTGGCACAATTTTGTTGTTATTAAATGCGAACAAATCATTTGAGCCTTCACGCTGAGGCTAAGCATATAGCTTTAGCATGCATTTAGATAATTTGAACAAACACAACGCGAAGCTATCAGGAATATCAACTATTTCCTCATATGTGTTGAAAAATTCTGAGTATAATTAGTGTTTTTACTGGTGCTAGCATGGAAAGCTAACCAGGCTTCCACAGGTTCTGGCTTTATTAATGATGAACATTAAGAATGTGGCCACTAAAATAATGTTTAATCCATTTTAACACCATAGTATTTTTATTTTGTCACAGAAGCACAGAGTCTAGGACTTATGCCTTAGCAAAGCTTTGCGCCTTAAAAGTTTCGCTAAGTTTGAGAGCAGCACACACGATAGCGCCAAACTAGCTTTCTCATACTAGAAGCGAGTTATTAATTAAACTACGGAAAAAAAATGCTTAGAATCAAAATGGAGGACAAACATGTCAGTAAAGCATTGAAAAAAAAAGGCAGTTTGCGAAACATGATGCGGAGCGTCTTGCCTTGGAGATGAAATACGAAGACGTCTGAAGACAAAACGACAGAAAATGAAAGTGAGGTGTGTGTAAGAGAGCTCAGACTAAGCTAAAAGTTTTCTGACTCTCATGAGTTTTATTATTATACCGTATATAACAATGAAAAAAATCATTTCCACCTTAGACTGACTTACCCTTGAACGTTCCTCCAACTTGGTCATCATGACTATGTTAGCGCTGCGCTGCTCCCAGATCATCCTCCAGAAATCGCCAAAGGTCTCGGGCAGCGAGCCCTGAGTGGCGATGTACGCGTTCTGCTTTCTGTAACCGTCGATGTAGTTGGCGTTTATATAGTCGCTCCCTGGGATCCCTGTGTAGGAAAGATCACGTTAGCTGGCTGGCTAAGTTTAGCAGCTTAGCGCTGGAAATGAATTCCCATTCAGGTTCACATTTTCATGCAGATTGTTCAGGTCACGCGATCAGTGCTGCGTCTGGAGTCTGTTAATCTCCTGATTGTTGGCTTTCAAATGGCAAGCTGAGGCGACTCAATGAGCGAGTGGTAATTGAATGACATAATTCAGTTGAATATGTGCGTGTGTATGAGAGTTCTATTTTGTTTGCAATTTGTTTCATGGTTTATTTTTTTTCCCTCACCACTCTTTTTTTTTCTTCTTACAGTATATGAGGTCACATCAGGGGATTTTTTTTTTATTGTTTTAAGCCCTGGTCAATGAAAAAGGAAAAAAAGTTACAAAAAGCATGTGTTTTTTTTTTTTTTAAAAACATGTTTCTTCCAAAAGTTTTGCTTAATAGAGTACTAGGTAAAAAAGTATTGAGTCACTCATCATTTCTTCATATTAAATTAAAATGTAGATTCAATTAAAGGAATGAGAACAAATGTTTTACTGTAACAGGCTACCCAAATATACATGTGTTAATATGTTAAAGCTCCGCAGCAACCTCATTACCCCTCTCGTCTGGTCCAGTCACTCAGCATTCAGCATCATCAGTATACTAAAGACCGGCCTGATCATCTGTCATCATCTGCACCTGTTTCTCACTGGTCCATGTATTAAGTCAGATGCTTTTTTATGCCTAAATGATTCATAGGTCACTGTGTGGCTTAACAAACAAAAAATATTCCTATGAAACTGCTCAGGTTTCTGAAAATGAGTGACAAAACTTGCAAAAACGGAGAGACAAAAAGGTCTTCATGAACCCTGGAGAACTGAATTATCCTCAAAACTGCATTCTGCAAGTCTGGCTCTTTGGAACTCAAATCCAAAATTCCGCACATTTCCAACGGAAAAAAAGAAGACAAAAGCGCTTATAAAAAGCGTCCATCGTATAGCCATGTGAAATGTAAGTAAGGTAAGTGAATGAAATACAGTAGTATTCGAGGGTATTTATTTGTGTTTGTGGGACTAATTGAAGAAATAAGCGAGTGACTGATTGCACGAGTGACTGATTGCGACGTTAAACTCTTCGGTTTCGGTTCCCGGCAGCCGTCAGAGCGAATCTGCGTGTGGATGGACGGCTTCCTGCTGTGATGTCTGTACCGCTTCACACTAATGCAGACTGAGCGTTTAATGCCGAGCGTGTTTTTTTGGCTGAGCTTCAGGCTGCACGCTTTTATAAACCTACCCTGAGTGGCAGGACGGCTAAAACTGTGCCAAACTCGCATAATCCATCTTCCTCCCTTTTGATTTTTTTTTCCCCTTAACCACACTTTAGACTGCGTTCCTGAGACACGCCACTGTCAGTCAAAGTTATCTGTTTGGACATCCCAATACTCCCTTTTAGAATAATATCTGTTTTTTTAACCGTGCCAAAATATTTTTCGCACACTTCTCACTAAAATATTCATTAAGCAAACGGAAATAAGTGATGGTTCGAGGGAAAGGAGTATAGAGAACACTTTTTTCCCTCCACCTCTTGCTTGATCTCTCTAAATGAAAGCTGTGTGGTCTTTTCCACAAGGTTGACAGCTAGTCGATGCTGGAGGACTGGAGGCCCAGAGCTTCGTGAAACACATGCTGCGGAGAGATAAAGCTCATCTGTCTGCATCGTTCGCTTCCAGGACTCCCCCGCTTGCTCTTCTCCCTCCCTTTCTCTCTTTCTCTCTCAGGTAAATTATTCAGCTGAATTAAAAAAAAAAAGAAAAACAAGATATAAGCTCTTTCTGAGCTTTCTCTCCATGTGTGCTACTCATTTTATTCTAATCCTCCTCTCTTGGTTGGAGCTGTCTGCTCAGGATTATGGACAATGGATAAAGACAATTAAGCTCGCTTTTCTCTTTCTTTCTCTTTCAAACTGTAATGAAACATTTCCACAAAAAAAAGAAAAGAAAAAAAATCCAAAACAATAGAACCTCTAGCATAAATTAGCAGCAGGAAGGTAAGAGGGGCAAAACTGAACCGTTTGGCACGTCAGTCATGATTTGCTTAAAAAAAAAAAAAAAACACACACATAAGTGCATTACAAAGTCGGAGCCAAACTTTAGCTCTTATAACATATTACAGTCCCACAGCAGCTGATGAAATTAAATACACGTTCCACCTCTAGAATATATTGAACCCCTGTGGAACCTCATCTTGATTAAGCTGATATGGCTGATTGCGAACTTTTTAGGTTGCAGAACATTTGTTTTTTATGATATGAGTGGGCAAAGTATCATTTTGTCAAAATGATAATTTCGCTAATTATTATTATTGCAAATGTCTGTGTTGTGTGTCCTTAGAGCATCCCGTGCTAATTGAGCTGGAGCCCACTGCAATCGTTCACGCGAACATTCAGTGAGTGGAACGCCTGATACTTGAAAATCGATGGATGACTTTAAGAAGAGACGCATCTGTTTTTGGGAACTGTACACACAATGATTCACCAACGCCACTTGCACGTTACAGGGAGTTATTCCCACATCCCTCCTACTTTTACTCTTACTTTTAGACCAACAAAAAAAAAATCCCAGCATGTAATGTTACTGAGAAACCACAAACCCACCTGTCCTTAAACCTCTCTCACATCACATTGATACTGCAGAGTCTTTACAAAAACCCTAAATGTACCAGAGCACCAATTGAACAATAAATGTATCGTTACTGGATCCTGTAACAAATGTCTGGAATAAAATTTGTAGAATGCTTATATATAAACCAAGACCACGCGGCCACAGTGCTAATAACTACACCACCATGCCACATATTATTACAATATCAAATGCATATTTGACCAGCCAAGTCATCCCTAATATACAGCTCCTTAAAGAAAACTATACATTTTTATTCCAATATTATTAGAGCATCCATAGTACAAGTCCAGTACAAGTTGTTACCATAGAAACGCTACCATATTAAAAAAAGGAAATAATATAAACCTGTGGAGAGAACAATTTGAATCCTCCTGAGGATACAACCTGGCACAAGTCTCAGGCCGGATGCTCTTCCTGAAGCAAACTTCCCATTTTTAATCCGGGCTTGGGACCAGCACTGCATCCATTGGCTGAGGCTTGGGCATTGGCTGGGAATCGAACCCGGGTTTCCGCATGGCAACCCAAGACTGCAGCCCAATTTGCAATGTGAAAATCTTCTGCAACCCAGCCAAACCCTTTAATCACAACCCTCATCAACATAGAAGGCTAAAGCTACGTTCACATTGCAGGCCACTTTGTTCACTTATGATTTTTGGATTTCGACTTTTATCAGACTCCAATGTGGACCTCTGAAATGGCAAGTATTCGCATACCGCTACGCCTTTGCTTGCAGTGTATGCGATTTAAGCAAAAATATGCTTGAGATTTTGCTCTGCAGGATGGCAAGCAGTTAGCCGGCTGTATTTATTGAGGTCCAGAAGAAGGAAGAAAGCCAGACACCTTGCTTTAGCTGTTTAAGCAGCTATTCCTAGCATTGCTATGAAATCCCTGCGCTGCCGGTGCTGATTAAGGAAACAAATGTACAGAGGCATAAAGTCCCAAGAATTCTGATCTAACGGTTGTCATTCAAGACGCATGACGGGTATCAGACCTCTAGGACCAAATCTAAACGTGATTCAGATTTGGTCTGAAAAACATCAGATTTGTGTGTTCAAACAGTTATTTAAATCCCATGGCTTTATCTTATTAGGACTGGTTAATTTATTTTTAAATGTAAATACGTAATCAGAAATATTTTATGGAAACTGTAAACCTAATTACAAACTTGAACATAAAAAAATTTCGACCTGCAGTAATTGTATAACTGACTAGGGGGCTGCAGCTCAGGCTTTGGGAAAAGCTGCTCTACGCAAGTCAAAAAAAGTTTTTTTTTCCCCCCTCCATTAGATTTAGATCAGTATGTTAAAAATCAGCAAGATCAGTAATAAAATTCCTCAGCAGAGGAAAGCTGTAGCCAGCTGGCCTGTAAATATGAGAAGGATTGCTTGACTTCACATCTACTGACCTTTACAGCGTCCAGTGTGAGATTTATGGATTCTCTCTCTCTCTTGCTCTCTCGCACTCTCTCTCTCGACTGTTTTGGGGCTGTAACTGTATTTCTGGTAGGTATACACTCAATCTGTGCTTCCTTGCAATGATATTTATGTGGGTGTGTTGTGTGACTCTTGGGATGGACCCAGTGCAGTCTTTATGATTACGGCAGCGGATCTATAGAATCTGTGTGAGATTATCTAAATAAAAGCTTAAATTAAATTTTCAGCTTAATTAACAAATTGTTAAGAAAAATAATATGCGATCCAGACAGTAAGACCGAACATATGGGTCAAAAAATGAATGCCCTGACCGATATACAGCTACAGATTGCATACGGTGTATGTACTGTAGGGTTCAAAGGAAATCTTATTCCTGGCTCAAAAGCCAAATGAGTTTGTTCTGATCAGTTTAACGATACACCATAAAGGCAAGGAGATGGTGCGTAAGAATGAAGGAACACACAATAAGTTCTGCCCCCAATCTGTCCCTCAACATCTCTAAACCACTGTTTTGTTCTACTTCATCTCCTGCCACACCTGGCTCAGGTAATCAGAACTTCACAGTCCGTGATTACAGCGCTAAACGCTGGAACAGAACAAAGATGGAGCCTGGCAGGGGGTCCTCGAGGCCGAGCTGGGGAGAAAAAAAAAAAACTTCAGACTGGTTCCTACTGCGCTGCCATTTGAAAATTTCCTGATTGCAAAACAGATTTCTTTCCTACTGTGTTTATTTTGTTCTGCCCTCTGCGTACTGAATCACAGGCAGCTCGAAAGCCAGTCGACGTCAGCCAGAAGCTCTGGCTAACTCTCGCGTGTACGAGTCTTTCGAATCAAAGCAAACACAGAGAGCCGGGGGTTCTCAACTCCAGATGTTAGCGTGCAATGCATCGGTTCCACAAATATGTGTGTCCCATCAGAGGGAAATCAATTCGGAAGGCTTAGTGAGGACAAACAGAGGGCTGCGTTGGGTTCTGGGATGCCATGAAGTGGTTGGCATGAAAACTGCTATGTGGGTGATCCATGTAGAAATAAAAAACACTCAGTGTTGTTCTATATGGAGGGAGAACGGGTATCTGTTTCGACGTTCAGCCTGGCTCATCGTCCTCTTGGGTGTACTGTTGCTTCGGCACAAAAGCATTAACATATTGAGCATATATATATATATATATATATATATATATATGTAAACTGACAGCTAATATAGCCGTGTAATTGCACATGTATTATTAATATCCATCAACTATGCTAGAAAATTTAAAAATAAAAAAGCCTGAGGCCAGACATACCATCAATGGAGGAAAGCAGCACTCTTGAGTGGTCATAGGCGATGACATTGGCATAGCGGTTCTTGGCTTTGTTTACTTCCAGGTTCGAGTGTTCCCAGGTAAACTGCTGGCCTGGATCTATAGACTGTAATGAAGACAAAAGACAACAATCAATTGCACTTTTTTTTCCCACTTCTAGTTGGCAAATCACAAGTTTAAACTTTGAAACAGGGGTCCTAGACTAAAATTTAAGAAGATCCGGTCAGTAAAATCTTCTTCAAGCCAAGGTCAAGGCAGAGGAATTTCACGTTTGTGTTTGGATTCAAATCTCTATATATGCAGTCATTGTAAGTCTAAAAAAATAAGCGATTTAAAATTTCCATAGCCTTTCAATAATATTTATTATCAGTTTTTAGTAACTACACTACCGTTCAAAAGTTTGGGGTCACTTTCTAACTCCATGATGGTTCCTGATCTTTATTTCTTTCTACATTGTAAAGGAATGCTGAAGGCGTCCAAAAAATGCATTAATCTCCTTTGAAC
>JAQMYJ010000013.1:14179124-14195723 GCA_030014305.1 Clarias laeviceps | reverse complement strand
ATGTAGAAAATAAATCACTAAACAAAAACAAAGAAATTTGCAAGTGACCCCAAACTTTTGAACGGTAGTGTATGTTAAACATGCGGACAGTTTGAACTTTGATGGCCTTGTATATTTCCTTGTATTTGTATGGAATAGAAACAACAATCTTTAATCAGTTTTAGTGCATCTTCATTTGCATGTTGTTGGGCTGTGAATGAATGTGAAAGGACCCTGGTTGCTCTGGAAAAAAAAACAAAAATAAAACATGTTTTGTCCCATTGCTGCTTGTTATTATTGCCATTGCTTCGGAGCATATGAGACAAATTGGTTTTAAACTTCCCGCAGAAAGAATAATCATACATTGATCTGTCCATTCATCTTAGAAGGTTCAGTTTTCATAGTCTACTTTTCTTTTCTTGGAGTAAGCTATGCTGTGTCACGCTTTTATTCCTGTTCCTTCTGCACACTCTATGTATTCGCGGTAAACTATCACATTGATTGGCTCTGTTGAGTGATGTGCAAAGCCACGTCCAGTTTGAAGGAAAAAAGCACTAGATTACTGATATATTAATTATTCTCATTTATCAGAAAAGGGGTCAGGGGTCGGATAGAACTGTCACTCGGTCCAGATCCAGATCATGGTCTGCTATTTAGTAATGCCTGCTCTAAAATTTATGTCCAGGAAGGCATAACTATCTTGTTTTATAAGCGCTTCTTCTTCTTTTTCTTGGCCTGTATTCTTTTTAATCGTAGGGTTTGCCACATTAAGTCTGGTGTAGCCTTTACACCGGATGCCCTTTCTAATTCAAAACCTCATTTTCTAACCAGGCTTGGGACCATCATTGCATGCAGTGGCTTGGTTGTATGGGCCGTAGGGGTAACCGTGGTTAGGGTTAACCGCCCAAAAGTGGAGAGCTGCCGATGGCTAGATTGGAACCCTGACCCTCTGATCAGCAACCTAGAGCCTCAGCCATCTGAGTCACCAATGCCATATCTTGCTTTTTGAGTGATTTTTTTTTTCAACAAAGCAAATTGTTTGCATCATCCTTAATAAGAAATTGTAATATCTATATTTTTTATAGCTTTTAAAGCTAACCAGTTAAGCACTTAGTTAAGTAATGTGATAATAAGTGTGAAAACTGGTTGCTTTACATGTTACATTATACTGGTTGACATGTACTGTATGTACCAATGCATTCTATTAGTTTCTTCCTATATATAGTTTGCAGAATTTCCCTTCTGTCCCAAATAAAGAGTGTAACCAGGAAACTGGTTAGAAATGTTTTGAAAATCCTTTGAAACTTGAAACGCGTTTCAAACTCCTGGATACCACTTCCATGTTTTCAACCAATTATACCGCAAGGATACAGATCCTCACAGCCGTGTTTGCCAGCAGCTCATTTTCCAGCTCTCAGTCTCAGCCTAAATGGAGGGGAGGTATGATAGGCATCCTGCATAACTGACAAACGTCCTAAAATAGTTCCCCTGCCACACGAACTAGCTCTGGCATTTGAGAGGAAGTAGCGTCAGGCATCAACTTGAGTGACGCGAGTGGCTGAAAATAAGGATTCAGAAATGTCAAGTATATAGACGCAGTCCGTCTCCTTATCCTGGAATATCCTCGTCTAAAGTGGCTTTACCTCCACTCCATCATCAGGCGTCTTAGACTTCCTGTGGGTTTTTATTTGGGGCACTGTCCGGGATGCACACTTTGTCCAAGAAAGTTTGCTCCACCGTTGTCAAGCTAAATAAAAATCACTGTGCGCTAATCCATGATCAAAGCCCTGTTCTGGCAGTACAACTACAGAACACGGTGCTCCCCGGCAATTATCTTAGCCTCATATATAAGCTAATAAACTATTCATCATGTTCCTCGCTAACGCCACAGGTCCACTTTAAACATTCCGGGTCGGTAAGAGATTCATGCGTCTCTCTTCAATCATCTTAAGTGCCCTGTTATAAGTCTGACTCATGAGTTTACAGTAACAACAGTGTGGATTGTCTCCAGAGAGAAACTATGGAGATCTTGTTTCTGGCAATGGAAAAGCTTTTTACAAACTCTAACAAGCCCCCAAACAGTACTTAGAGGCAACTTTGTGTTAAACGTTGCATCCAGGTATGAGAGAACATGAACAGCTTCATTTCTTTAATAAGGTTTCAAGTGCAACATTTATTTCCTTCTGTATTCTGGAGAGCTTATAGCTCTTAGGTTAAATATATAGTTCGGCAGGAAAAGAATGATGTATGAATTGTATAAAATGCTCCCTGAATTGCAATTGCAATATTTGATATATTGCAGGTTTGATATGTTGAAGACTTTTTCATACATTGAATGTTCTGCTACACAATTTTTTTTTTCTGCTGAATTGTTCAAGTCAAACCAGGACTTTTGATTGAGCAGAATAATAGAACAGATACATGAGAGTAAAAACTTATTTCTCTATATAATCCCCTGCTACACTAATGCACTTATCTGTGTTTCACTAGTACTTGGATACCATCAAGGTAGAACGTTTTCTCAGTACACCGGAGCCACGATTGGACTAGCGGCTCTCCAGAGTTGCAAGCAATCCTGACCTCTTCTGCCCTCTGGTCTTGTCTGACCCTTCCTGGTGTCCGCGTCTTTTTGGCGTTCTTGCTGCATGGAGGCCTCTGGCCCCGTATTGTCTGCTTGGGATGCGTGTGGTGACTGTGGACAGTTTCATTTAACCATAAAGATGGTCTTGGAGACAGTTGTACTCTGATGGCTTGTGACTGCAGTCGCTCAATAGTTCAGGACTGAAGTTCCCACAAACATGAGTTTCCACTAATGAAAGTGGACTTCATATGAACTTAAGCACCTTTCCTGTTGTACTGAACTTTCATCCTCCTAACACACAATATGACTGCAAAACAATCCTTGCTATCTGATATCACCCAAACGAGAATGGGTTCCTGTTGACTCTGGTTCCTCTCAAGGTTTCTTCAGATTGTCAGGGAATTTTTCCTTGCCACCATGGCCCTCGGATTGCTCGTCAGGGACAAACAGATAATTATGATTTATACATATTTCCTCACGCTTTTCAAACTCACTTCCGTAATGTTTTGATCCCGTAAAGCTGCTTTGCGAGAGATGACCATTGGTGGTGTTGTTGTTGTTGGCCTTTTGGCTGCTCCTGGCAAGCGCTAGCCACAGTGGACCATTTGGCCTGCACATACAAGTTTGGCATAGGTTTTCGCAGGATGCCCTTCCTGACGCACCCCTCCCACCATTTTATCCGGGCTTGGGACTGGCACTGCATTCAGTGGCTGGGGTTTGGGCACAGGCTGGGAATTGAACTTGGCCCTTCCGCATAGCCGGCGAAACACCTACCACCAGTGCCCAAGAAATGACCATTGTTAAATGCGCAGTATAAATAAAAATATGTGGAAATGGATTGGAGTGAGGTCAGGACTATGTGGGGGATGTGGCAATAACTCAGAGGTAAATTCCAGTAATGTGCAAGTGGTGTTAGTGAATGACAGATGAAACAGACAAGTGCGTCTCTTCCGCAGAATGGTGACAAGTTATCCATCGATTTTCAAGGATCGGCCGTTTCTCTCGATAAATGTTCACTCGAACTACTGCAGCTTTCTTTAAAACGTTTGCACAATTCAAATATTTTACTGCGACTAAGAGTCTCATCAACGTACTGTTCCTAAATTGTTCTGTAAATGTCAACGCTTTTATGGCTTGATTGAGCAGAAATTTCAAAATCACAAGTTCCAGATTGACTTGAACACCCCTCGTAGTTATTTAATAAATAACTATACATGTCCTCCTGAAACAAGGAAGATTTGATTAGCACATAATCTGTAAGAATAAGCTTTTGAGCTAGTTTAACTAATGCATCACTATTTAATTCCATGTAAACATTGCCATTTTCTCAATCTTTGTTTAAAAATGAAAGGATATACAGCTACCAGGTTGACAAAATTCATCTGAACAAAAGTCACAGAACGAAATAATACGGGGTACATAATTGTGAGGGTCATGTGATCATGCCATGAATAAAATTAAATATACATAATATACATCTTTCATGAAAAAAGCAGAAGCTACAGTATGAGCTTGCTTCAAATTGAGCTAGTTCATCCATTTGTTAATTACAAAAAAAGCCTTCATTCATAATTCGAATGTAATATAAATTCTGTCAAATTACCATGTTAACAAGTGATGCGCTAAAAGAAGGCAGAAAACACGACGGTAAATATGCATCCTGTAACTGTAAATTGCATCACCTTAACCACAGAATTCTTCATAATAACCGTTGACATGCGAAAAAAATTGTGTGGTGGCATTTTTCTATCAGCGTGGGTCACGTTGCTGAGCCACGCTGCATTATGAGGTAGAACAAATCTTCAGCTTAGCCATGGCATTTCATCTGAATATGTTGAAACAGCGGGTCGCAACATTGCTCATAATGAAACGTGGCCTCATTTCATTGTGCTCTCAAAATGAGTTTCCTGGCCGCTGCAAGAGGGGGGGGAAAAAGTGGCTGGGAATTACAATTCGATGTAGTTAAGCTGCGGTAATGGCAGGGGCAGCCTGGCACCGAGCCAGAGGCTGACCTCATCGGCTGGAGACGGCTGTGGTTAAAACGCAACCTGCGGTGCTGCGCTCACACACACGTACGGACACCGACACACAAAGAAACAATGCCAGGGCAAAAGCACAGCGGTGGCATAGTTTGTACACACACATACATACACACACATATACACAGTTTTTACAGACCATTCGCATTTGGCACCGTCTAGACTCTCCAATTTAATAGCTGATCTCTAACACCAATCCTCTTGTCACTCTTTGTGATTCTGTAAATCGTGCATTTTTGGTGCATCACTGAGCAAAAACCTTTACTTCCTCAAGTTGCATGCTTTCTATACGTTGTTTTGCATTAACACTAAATAATTTGAACTTTTAACAGTTTTTAGTTAAAAACAAGTCCTTGACGTACTACAAAAAACTGAAAGACAGGTAGAACATGAAGGATTAAGTTGTAGCTTTAGCAAAAGTGTATTCAGTTGCTGAAAAAATGAGACTTCCTGTCCGGAATGCATGTTTATGATTGGATGCTTCATACAGACATCCTGGGGACGGAGCTTTGTAAGCATTGATGGGAAACATTTGAACATTGAACCCCAAGTTTTCAAGAAAACTAATCGTACCTAAGGCACCTTTAATTTTGGATATTTATTTGTACCGTATGTCTAACATTTGCTAGTGCAAACGTTGTTTTTTTTTTCTCATTAAGATACAAAGGTTAACTAAACAAAGGATCTAAAATGCCTTGGCTACTTAAATATTCATGCTCAATGGGTCAATCCTAGTGGAACCACATTTGGCTGCAATTACAGCAACATGTCATCTGGCATATGTCCATCAACTTTACATTTGGATCTTGATTTTCTCAAGCTGTTGCCAAGGAAAGTCCTGCTAAAGAGTCTCAATAAGGTTCAGGTCTGGCCTTTGACTGGACTGGTCTACATTCAGTTTCTTAGTTTGAAACCATGCCAATGTAGCTTTGGCAGTATTCTTGGGGTCACTGTTTTGTCGAAAGGTGAAACATCTGCTTTGCTCGCAATTCTCTTGCAGACTGGATATGGGTTCCTTCAAGGATTGTCATATATTTGGGGGTGTACCATCTTTTCCTATAGTCTCTTCTGATGAACAGTATCCTTGATAACACAATGAATGCTACCACCACCATGCTTTACAGTGAGGATATATCATCAACAATAGTGTTAATTCTTCACTTTGGAGACTCTAAACTACTTCATAATCTTCCTTAGAGTACTTCAGAAAGGCAATGTGTCTTGCCTGACCTTTCCAACTCTGCTCCAATCTACACCAACCAACAGGTTGCCTGCTTAATAAATGGGAATGTAGTTTGAAATATGACAAAAAAGTTATTTTTTTCTCTTAAAACAACAGGAAGACTTAGATAATACTATATGTTTGAGATATCATCTGGAATATGTCCATTAACTTTACATCTGGATCTTGATTTTATCAAGCAGTTGCCAAGGAAAGTCCTACTAAAGATTCTCAATTAGGTTCAGGTCTGGGCTTTGACTGGACTGGTCTAAATTCAGTTTCTTAGTTTGAAACCATGCCAGTGCATCTTTGGCAGTATGCTTGGGTTCACTGCTCTGTCGAAAGGTGAAACATCTGCTTCGCTTGCAACTTTCTTGCAGACTGGATATGGGTTTCTTCAAAAATTGTCATGTATTTGGTGCCGTAACATCTTTTCCTATAGTCCCTGCTGATGAACAGCATCCTCAACAACACAATGCTGCCACCATTATACTTTACAGTGAGGATATATGATCAAGAAATGTGTTATTTCTTCACACTGGAGACTCTACATTACTTCATAATCAATCTCAGAGTGCTCAGAAACACAATATGTCTTTTATGGCCCATTTTCCCTAAAAAAGACAAGACAAATGTAAAAAAAAAAACCTGGAGTGCTCTCCTTTTCTCTTAGAGCAGCAGCTTAGACCCACTATTAGCTCTGTATGAATTGACCTTCACGTTGATATTCAAAGGTCTGAGCTTGAATTTCTGCAAAGCTGCTTTAACAACAACTGTAAGAGAAATAAACTGAAATGGACTCGAAAAACCGCACTGAAGTCGCGCTTGGCTCTACAGCTTTGGCCACATGCAGGACTGGCCTTTCCTGCTCCGTTTAATAACATTCCATCCATCAATGAAAGCCTCAGGCTTCTCATATCGTTCACCCACTAGTGGTGACGGAGAAATAAAAAAATAACATAGTGACAAATACGATTTCTCTCCAACCCTCTGCTGCATCGAATCCAATCAGCGGCCAGCTTCTGTCATCGCAGAAATGACATCACACACTTGAATCGGTGTGCTCTGACAGCGTATTGCCATTCTAATGACTATAAAGAGATCTTCACCTCTTTTCGAGCCAAAGATAACAGGATTACCCTTTCTCTGTCTTGCCTGACCTTTCCAACTCTGCTCCGGTCTACAGCAAGCTGCAGTTTGCCCGCTTTATTACGGGGAAAGTAGTTTTAAATGTGACAACAAATGTTTAATTTTTCTCTTGAAACAACAGGAAGACTTGCAGGAAGATAATACTATATGTTTGAGATTAATGTATTTTACGTTTTGGACCTGGAGCTAACTGAAGGGGCATGTTAGAGCAAAAATTGTGCTGTATAGTTTCACAGAAGCCTACAATCGATCATTGCTAGGCCAAGGTCTGAGATCAATACTCAACAACCCCCACGGACCAGCTTTCACATTGTTAATATTGTTCCGTACCTGTGGACACTTGGGTATTAACGCTCAGCAGGTGGCAGTATGGTTAGTTAGTTAGTGGGTTGCTAACAATATTCCATCAATAAAAACAAAGACAAAAAGAGAACAAGGAACCTGACTTTCAAGCTATGCCTGATATTATTGATATCTCAGAGAAAATGTCAGTAATTGCCCACTTGCATGCCTCCCTACCTCCTACTCAGCCATGACTGTGAAGTTCAGAGGATGAAATCGGCATGTGCTTCATGCTCAGAGATATCAGGTTAGACCAATGGCATGGATGCTGTCACTTTCTAAACAGTCATTTACGTACATTTGGCTCTCATATCTGATTCATGAGATACCATGCCCGAGTACGCTGTACCAAGTGGTCTCTTGCATGACACGCTGATTTGTGCCCGGCGCATTCCTATTTGGCAAGCCGACCCGTGTTTAAGGTTGATCAAATGTACTCTTAAAAAACTTTAAAAACACCCTGAATGAAATTTGGACGTTCCTTAAAGGCATTTATTCCCACAGAATGTCATAACTTCATAAACAATGAAATATGATTGACAATATGAAATTTTTAACATAAAAGTTGACTTCAAACTAAATTGTGTCAAAGAACTTGATTGTTAATCATTTAAATTAGGTTTGTCTTGTCTCTCGACATCGAGTTCTGATTCAAAACTTTGTGCTGTAGATGGAGCCAGGTTAGGACAGAATGTTCTCAGGCTATGGTCTGTTTGTGATCACAATTACAGGTGCAGTTCATTCCAGTCGAGAATGTGACTAGGCAGATATGGGAAACTTATCATTAATCAGCAGTCTTACGCTGCGATATTTGCCAATAATGCGAAATATCTTTTTAAAATTATCCAATAATTATTTAAACCTAACCTTTCTTTATCCGTTAGATTTAAACCAGCTGATTTCAACAAAATTGACTTCACTGCACATATCTAGGGCTGAACCTTCCAATTTCAATAGTTTTTAGGTATTCAGCTTGATATACAACTTTGATCACATTTTAATCTAACTGTACAAACATGAACTTGATGGATATGAAAGCAGAGCTACATCAGAGCTAGCATCATTAAGTAGAGACCAATGTATTAGGGTTTAGGGTTTTACCTCATATTCCTGTGAGAACTTCAGGTTGTCATTGGCTTTGAGTCTCTCCAGATGGTCCGCCAGGTCCATGATGGGAATCGGAGGGTGGCTTGCCATACCTGTGGATATACGAAATGTAGCAGCACGCCGTTAGCATAAAGAGAAAACCCCAGGATGTTATAAATAATCAGAGATGAGCTTCGTTAGAGAAAAGAAAAGTGTGTGTCATAAGAGATGGAGATATGTGAGTATAGTTAGGGGAAAATCACTCAAAGCGTTTAGCATGCTCTCAGGTGATGGAGACATATGCTAATGGAGAACTCCAACTGGGCATTCCTGAGGTGAAAGAAGAATGTTATTCGCACAGCAAGCTGCGTCAGTAGTTAGCATGGTAAATGGAAATGAATAAATAATACAAACAAGAACATCAAGAAGAAGAAGAAGAACAACAACAACAACAACAAAAATAAAATAATAATAAAAAAAAGCGCTGGATGGTCAGCGTTTGAGCACATGACATGAAGCTCCGAGGTTTCCCTGCGATGCCATGACAGTAAAGCATTGTGTGTTAGGCAGTGAGAAGCCTCAGTGGAAGTCTGAATGATTGAAATGAAAACAAAAAAGGGAAGAGGATGAGGATGAACGAGGAAGAAACACAATGGCATGTGTATAAACGAGAACAACTAACTTGACAGATGGAGGTTACTGGGGTAACCGGAGGCACCGGAACCTGCGGAGGAAAGGGGGGCGCGGTGTAAATCAAATGTCGCTAAAGGTTAAAGCAAATGTGGTGAACAGACATCCTAAAATTAAACACAAAGCTGCATGGACAACGGAAACTCGTATGCCGTCGATGAAACGTTTACCTACTCCTCACGTCTACACGCCGGTTTGTTAGTAAAAACACAAAAGATGCTACATGCTAGTGTGCAGGAAAAAGCGACTAAACATACAACACTGATCACAAAAAAGAAAGACGGAAATAGCAGCAAAAGTAAACACGTTTACAAGAGATTGAATGAAACTAGCGGAGTCAAAGTTTAGTTTCTGAGAAAAATCGAGTCAATGATCTTAAACTCTAGGTTGAAGACTGACTACAGACTTGTGCTAGATTTTTCTGGTGGGAATGTCGTCGTAAGGGCGTTGTAGAGGTGAAGAAGAACGGAAGTACGGAATATGCCCAGATGGATGATGGGAAAAGTGGGAGGAGTGAATCGTGGAGAAAGTGGAAGCAGCGAGGCTTTAATAACCAGTTTGCATAACAGCAGATGGCGTGCAAGTGAGAGATATGGAATCGGTAAAAGAGCGAGAGAGACAGAAAAAAAACAGAGAGAAGGATGAGTGTGTGGATGCAGCGGGAATGGTTCTTTCATCCGAGTGGATGACAGAAGTAGGCATTAGCTAATGGAAAAAGCATCCAAGAGCACCCATTTAGCGCCACTCAAGATCCATTTCCAGGCACGACGACAATGAAACTGGCACTTGCCGAGTGCGACTGTGCTGACATCGAGCACCCTTAAGATGAAAATGGGAGATGGACGGGGCGAACACGCTGTGTGCATGAAGGATTTCAAGGGGGGGAAAGGAGGAGGACGTGTCAGACTAATGTAGCGGCCTTCAGTGTGTTTTCGCCGGGAGAGAAGTGGATGTGTGGGCCACTTGAAGAACAAAGGCAAATGAGTTGTTTCGTAAGTCTGAACAAAACAAGCCTCAGAGCGACGTGAAAGACCAGATAGAACACCTTTCTACTTACATCTTCTTAGTTTTAGTGTGAGGGGAACAGATCTTGTATTAGTTCAGCTCTCTGCGACGCGACAAGGTTGTGACATGACTTAACGTCATGACCCCTGTTTCCGCGGAATCGCTTCCTGCGGGAGATCTTTCTGGTTGGACGGTTTGGGGTCTGAACAGCTCTCACCTCGTCAGCCAGGGTTAAAGGCGGGACAGCTATGTTCACAGCAAATCGACTTCCATGTTCACCTCCCGCCCCCTCAATCCTTCCCTCCTTTCCATTCCCGCCACGTCTTTTACTCCGTTCCTTACAAACATGTTCAACTGGGGTTAATTCGCATTTTACAAAAGGTCAGACTTGATATTCTTAAAAGAGAAAGGGATAATTAGAAATCTGATGATTAGCCAGCGAAACCAGGAAAATACATCTCGACTTTGCTCATATATAACTACAACACAGTGGTGTTAAAGGATTTAATTTTGAAGTTGGCTATTTTTTTGTCGGTACAAATTGTAAGAGCAAGTAGCTAAGGAGGACTTTGAAATACATTTGATATCAAGTTAAGAAATCTCCCAATCAAAATTCCAACATTGTCAACTAATTTAAGTCTAAACATAGATGTCTTTCAAGGTCATGGTTACTATCAAAGTCATCTATCTATCTATCTATCTATCTATCTATCTATCTATCTATCTATCTATCTATCTATCTATCTCTGGCAGAATAAGTCTTTCGGTGCAAGGTATAGTTACTGGTTTGACTCAGTGGATATGGTTATGATATTTAATCACTAACTTTGTACAATGGTTTAATGTCACAGCCTTCACTCAACCATCCTGACAAGTCTGTCTAGTGACTCAGTTCATATGTAATATACTGTATAATATGGTACTGTATATCAACTGCCTCCGCGGCTAAACACCACCTTGAGAGCTCCTGTTGGCAGTCCAATTAGGCTTGTATTTCTAGCATACTCCCACTCCAGCATAACCAAAATATCCTGATTGTAATATTTACTATTAAATCAATATTCCTAGTGTTCCAGATCCAGTGAAAACCCTATTCCTTTTTCTGTATGGCAACTCGTGATGAATTAAATCAGGAGTGGTAGAGCAGGAAATGATGTGCAGAGCATGAGGTCAACAAGACTGGGACTGAAGTGCTGTTAGCATGGACCCCAGTAGTCCAATCAGTCTACTAACGAGTGACATTCAATTAAGCAATTTAGTCATATTGAATGACTTTGAATTTAGTCTAGGGGAGCCGAGCTCGACGGTTAAAGTGCTGCAGCAGTGGTCAAGTCTCAGAAGTGTCACAGCAAAGCCCTTAAATACTACACAGCACAAGCTGAAAATAACCGGCGCAGAACTAAATTATTGTTTAAAGGCTAAAAATTAGCAGATACACTTAAAGTTACTTTCTGTGTCTGGATGCTGGTCATATTCCAACCAGGTATATCAAATATAGTGCATTTGGATTTATAACAGTTTAAGCTTCCCAAATGTTCCCAAGCATTCCCAAGCCTCTGCTCTGGAATTCCACGGTAGCTCTTTCCAACGGAGACAAACTGAAGAATGCTGTTAGAGCGTATGTTCAACATGATGGTAGAACCTGACAACCTCCGAAAGTTAGATTTGACGTACAACAAAACGAACCAATTAAGATAGAAACAGAACCCTGACTTAAATAAAGCCGATGGCTGATGATGAGGATGAAGGTGAGGATGAGAACGCGTCACGGCTCTTACCAGGAGTTTGGAAGTTGAGACGCCGTAGCTCCACGGGATCGGTGGGATTATGTGACGGCATTTCCTTACTGTTGGGTAAGCTGCCTTTCCTTGCCTCCGACTCAGCTCGTTTCCTAAAAAGAAAAAAAAAAAACACACACACCAAATGTTATTTTGTAATATGTCCAGGTGTTTGGTTTGGATTTTCGAAAGTAGCTAATACCTTCCAGAAACTAGTCTATGAGTAGATTGAATTAATACAGCATACTCTTGTTTTTAAGTAATTTCTAACCTCCAATGATGGCCAGGGTTGCTGTGATTGACAGGAAAGAGACTGTATGTACATCCTCCCACTTAGTTCCCGGATTCAAACTTGCAATATCCTGATGCCTTTGTAGTGCATCAGTTGTGATCATCTATAAGAAGTTTTTAATAGAATTCTTATAACTCTGACCTTCTCCACCAACATTCTGCTGTCGGGGATGTTGGACGTGCCAATCAATCACTGCTATAGTTCCCTTGTTAGTCTTTCTCTCTTGCTGTCCCTAGGCTATGGAACTCGAATTGCCATTCAAAATGAGGACTTTTCTTACTCTGGACATTTCAGTCAATGAAATCTGCCTTGGTTTGAAATATCTATCACTGAAAATCTATAGAGTACTACAAGACCATAAAAAAGTCAGACATAGTTGGGGGTTCTAGCATTCTCTGCATGGCAATGTGTAATGCTCTGGTAGTGGATATTTTTTGAGGGAAAGACCTACATGTAATTATAAATGTACACTGGGGATTCTTTAGAAGAGTATGGCAAACATGCCTACAACTTTTGACAATTTTGACAAGCACAGCATCTTTATTTGCTGTAGTCAATATACAAGGATGAGATACAACTCTGGTATTCCACCTGGTCTTACCTGTCAGGTTTGCTGCTCCAGAGGAAGCACAGAAAAAGAAGAGAAAATTGGTGTTAGATTGGGAGTAGCAGGTGTCCTTAAGATAAACGTGAATTTCTTCAGCACCGTTTCCTGTTTACGCCACAAGACACGGCCTGTCTTTTTACTTGGACTAAAGCTGACATTTTCCAACACTGTCCTTTGAAAGATTCTTTCTTTCCATTGTCGGCGCAAAGTCGGCGCTAACGCAGAAATCGCAAGTTCTCTTTCTCGGCCTCGGTTTTCTTTACAGATGCGACGCTCAATTATGCAATCTAAACGAGCAGGATGTATTTCTGAACACTGCAATTTGCAAGCAGGTGGATCCTCCGGAGCCGCTTTGTATCCGTGCTGACGCGTGTCATGCGAACACACGGACGCCTTTTTCTCCCTTTCACTCCTTTCATGAAAGGCGAAACAAGAAAACGGGAAGTATCTAGGAAAATCTATTGTTTACTGTTGGCGAGGTGAAACGGTCTTCTTTTTTTTTCCCGTGGTGGGGTTTTGTGAGCTTTTCTGAGATTAGCATCATTATGCACGCCGCTCGACTCGTACAAGAGAGAAAATGATTAACTTTGCTCTTTTGTACAGAGCAGTAGATAATCTCATAAAGAATAACAGCGACAGCGAGACTCGTTTGTGCATTATGTGGGTTGTGTAAGGTTATGACATTGACTCTACTGTTGGTGCTTAAATCTGCCACAAGTACACACACATACAACCCAGAGTGCACTGTATATTCAGGATCCTGGTGTCATAGGTGGCCTTTTTAATGGCTGTGTAAATTTAGAGTCAGGCCTCAAGGCCAAGCCATTGAAGATCCTGAAAAGTAATGGATCATGTGGTTCAACACAAAGCCTAGAGCTTTACAATTCATTTTCTACTTTTTCCCCTAATACACTGAGGGTTAGGAATAAAACTGTTATAGGAAAATAATCAACCACAGGGTAGTGACGTGGCCTGGGATTACTATTTAGGTCGTATTCATTTAACCTAAATGTATACTTCTTATCCATGTATATTTACATTTAATGTTGTAGAATGGCCAAGAATGACCCTTACTCGCCTTTCATCACGCTTGTCAATCATGGACCAAAATTTCTTTGAATTTCTTAAAACCAATCATAGTGCAGAAGGTGGGAATTGTCAGGATATTCGTTATTTATTTAATCTTTCCTTTTTTTTTCCATTTCCATACTTCTTCCATTTCTTCCATCCCTTTATCCTTCCATCCTCTCCACTTATTTCTTCCATTCTCTTCCTACCTTTTTCATTCTTTGTCCCGATGGGGTTGTCAGGGTTCCTTCTCTTTTTTCCCTTCCTTCCCTCTTCCTTCTCTCGTGTTCCTTCCATTCTCATTTTGTCCCCTTCCTTTCTTTAATTTGTTTTTCCTTCCATTCTCTTCCATCTCTTAATGCTTAATCAAATCCAGTGCTGTCACTTGCACTTTTTTAAAACACTTAAATATTTATAATGAGCTGGAACTGCAGTCCTGCTGATGAGTCTCAGTCTCTTCTTCAGTTCATTGTTTTTTCGACGGTTCGTGGCGTCTCATTTACTCGACGAACCTGTGTGTTAGCTGGCTAACTGTTTACCGCTGTTCAAAATATCATAAAATTCACGGGGTTCTCATTTTTTTTTACCTCTGCTCCCAGCATGACAACAAAAAGCCCCGACTACGCCCTTTTCATACAGAACGCCGAAGCACAATGATGGCGCGATATTCCCACCAAGAACCGTCTGGGCGAATGCAGCTTAAGATGATAAGACAAAAAGCTTTCATAGTGCTGACACTGGAGACTCCTTTTGGAAATCTTAAATAAATGCATGTAAGTTGTACTTTTATTTTTATTTGTTAATTTAGAAACCAGCAACATTTAATGGATAATGCTGGCGCTTATTGAGAAAGGTGCATGTCATTATTATTATTTATTTTTTTTATTATTATTTTTTAAATAATTTAGTCATGTCCAATTCCTCCCGTCACTAGGGGGCTCCACATTAAGGCTACTACTACCACCACTCAGTCGGGAGGGCCGAAGGCTATCACGTGTTTCCTCCGTACCACATGACGCCAGCCGACCACATCTTTTCGAACTGGTCGCTCATGCACTGTTGGGGGCGGAGCTATCTGCTCTTTCCACTTGCGTGAGCTCACAGACGCCCCTGATTGACTGTAGAGCCGTGATTAATGTGGGAGCACTAAGTACCTCACATCCCTCCCCTCTGAGAGAGCTCAGCCAATCAGCTCTCTCTAGACCTCCGGCTGCGAGAGGTTACAGCATCACCCGGGAATCAAACCAGCGATCTCCGGATGATAGGACGAGCACTTTACCACCGCGCGACTTACAGGCCCCGTGCATGTCATTATTTTACACGAATCTCGAAATCGTTCTTACCTCTTGTACAGCAGAATAGCGATGACTATGCAGATGATGAAGACTACAGCCAGGACAGGCCCTACGACCCAGATCAAGCCTTCTTCTTCGTCGATGATAGGCTGGGGGTCGATATCGGCCGAAACCACCGGGTCGGAGTACGGACTTGTGGCGTACATGGTCTAAAGGACGACATACACACACACAAGGTTTTAAATGGAAGTCCAAATTAAAACCATATTTACCTAATCACCTCGAGATGAAAGTTGACGAGATGGAAAAAATATATACATCATTACGGGGATGTTATCTTCCTTCTGAGACTTGTTTTCACTTCCTAATTAACTCTGTAACCATTTTAGACGGATGAATGTAAAAAAAACGATATAGAGCACATTTTATCTGTAAACAACCTCAGACCCATAAAAGCACAGACAGAACTAATGTGTTTAACGAATTAATCAAACCTAAACAGATTCATATGCCGTACCGAGCGCTCAGCGGTTTCCATAATGCACACAATTAGCTGCGCAAATAATTTCGCCGGCCATAATTCAAGAGCTAAATAGAAACATCAAGACAATTTACATCTTTAAATCTTTATCTCGTTCGAACGAAATCATCAGACACAGTCAACCTCATTGTGGCTGAGATGCATGGCGAAAAAAAAAAACTACTGACTCGAAATAACTCGAAATAAGGTAAAAATGAACAAAATAATATCTCATTCTTTATTTCTCACTCTGTCTTTCTCTTTACTTTATCACTCTTTTACTGACTGCAGCACCACCAAAGCAACTACAAGGCTGAATTAAAAATACTGCTCATCAAATACAGCTATGGGTTTGAGAGAGCTCTCTCTCTCTCTTTTCTCCCTCTCTTACACACACACACGCACACATTCTTTCACACATACTGCAGCGGAGTAGATAAGACATCCCGTGTATCTGGTGCTATTAAAGAGAAGGCAGTTATCTAGGCATTCCTGAGACTGACAGTCCTCTGGGGCCTCCACTGCCTGCCTGCCAATTTTGCCAAGTTTTAATTCACACACACACACACACACACACACACATACACACACACACACACACACACATATTTTCATTACTATTAATATCTTTATGAGGACCTTCAACTAATGTAATTAATAATGCAATTAATAAACATCAAATGTTACCTTTACACGGAACCCTTAGTATACTTTAATATTCTTGAAGTTTATTCATCAAACAAAGGAGTGCATTGTAAGAACTCAATCAAATGTCCCCACAAGGTTAAATGTCCCCACAAGGTTAAATGTCCCCACAAATATATAAATACATCATCTCTGACATACACACACACACACACATATATATACATATATATATATATATATATATATATATACCTACACACACACACACACACTCTGAGGATTCTCTCATCTGAATGAA